>JBBPBX010009444.1:0-60062 GCA_038048925.1 Garcialebias charrua | reverse complement strand
AGTACAGTACTTTGAGAGACACTTACCTTGTTTTTTGTTGTGTTTCCAGTCCTCGTTTCCATCTTGGTCCTGGGACCAGTTCTCTGCTCATCGTGTCTTGCCCTCCAACCACTTGCCTGCCTCATTTCGCCCTCTGGGATTCATCTCAAGGAACTAAGGATTTCTCTGTAAAATAACAAACAAAACTAGATCAATCATCTTGAAAGAGCCTTCTGGTCAAGCCTTTCTGACAGTTTGTTTCATCTTCTAGGAAATCCAGAAGATCCCTGTACATGTGTACAGTATATAGACTTGCACTGTAAATAATAAACACTGTTACTTTTGCACCTCTTCGTCTTGTGTCGTTCTGGGTCTCATTACCAACTGGGTAAACCTTTGAAATCATAACACTATGACCACTTTATTGTTCTTTTTACATATTTTGTGCTAATTTCAGCTTACTTTTTTGTTGCTAGTTTTATATCTTTCAAAATATGAAACTTTCCCTTAAACATTATTCTCTTAAACTTTTCTGCTACTTTTATCTAGCATTTTGATACTTTCAGCAAAAAAAAATGCTACTTTAGCTAGTGTTTTGCTACTCATCAATATTTTCCTCTTTTTGCTGAAGCTTAGCAGTTTAAGCATCTGTCTTTTAGCTACTATATGTCATGTGTTTGCCCCTCACAGCCAGCCATGTTCATGTTTGTTGTTAAAGAAACTGAAGTGACCTAAAATCCGATATCAGTCTCTTTAAGTTGGTCACCCACCAGACTGGTCTAAGGGTCTTTTCTTCCACTTTATGATAAAGAGGCTCTGGGTCCTGCAAGGACAATAACCTTCACATCAACGTGAAGAAGACAAAGGAGATGATTGTGGACTTCAGAAGGAACAAACAAACCCCACACACCCCACTGAACATTGGAGGATCTGCAGTGGAAGTGGTCTCCAGCTACAAGTACTTAGGTGTACGGTACACATGAACGATAACCTCAGCTGGAGCAACAACACCACCAGCCTGATCACGAAAGTTCATCAGAGACTCTACTTCCTCAGACGGCTGAGATGAGCTGGTCTGAGAAGTTCAGACCTCACCTCCTTCTACAGGTGTGCAGTGGAGAGAGCAAATAAATAGAATCAATCTACTGTATTTTTTAGTACCAGAGTTCTCTTAAATATTCCTAATATTAAAGGTCCTGAGTTGACTCCTAATGCATCTTAGCATATATAACATTTCACCATATAAATGTACCTTAAATGTTTCAATGTTAATAAGCTAGTAACTTGCAAGAGACTTTGTTTTCATTCTCCAGATCAATACAGTGTTAAAAATAGTAAAACACCACAAGTGAAAATACTCACTTTTGGGATATGGGAAGTCACCTGCTGCATGATGAGGTTAAGCTGGTGAGCATAGCAGTGGACGTAGTGTGCATTTACATAGACATCTTGGATTTTCTTCTGTACACCACCTGTCTGTTACACAGGTAGATTGGAAATAATCACTGCCGGTGTGTAGAGATGAAGGTGTTGTGTGGATTTTTTTCTGTAAAGAAAGTACAGAAGGCACATTAATTATGTATTTTTTTTTTTAGCATTTTCCACATTGCTTGAAGTGCTTTGTGTACACATAAGTATGTAATCACATTTTAACTTTCTTAATACAACATAAATAACAATATCCAGGTTATTTCAATTGCATCCCATCCACAGTGATCTTTAAAATATTAAAATTAAATTCAAATAATTATATAATCAATGTTTCATAACATGAAAATTTCAAACTAATCTTTCTGCTACTTGGTTTATTTAAGTTTAGAGTGTCTTTGAAACAACAGCACAACTTATAATGAAACTAAAGTTTAACTAAACTAAACTAAAACTAAAGTTTATTTATTCATTCAGATTTATTCATCAGAAAATTTGCAACTGCTGCAAAACGAAACAAGACAAAAGTAAGTTAACACAGACACTCTGTGAGGAGTAAAACAGTTCAAAGCTGAAGATGGACAGACAGGAGTCATCTTCAGGTCACATTCGGGTTTATAACTAGCAACTTTTATAATGTACAGTACACCACAACATAAGCACAGCTAGTAGCTAGCTACTGTGTGACTGACCGCAACACACGACACCACGTCAAGCACACAGATGAATCAGCTCAAAATGTGCGCTTAGCGATTCATTAAACTCACTTAATATTACTTGCTTACCTGTGTAGAAAGGCACCATTAATAATTACTGCTGTTTCAACGTCGCTAGGATCAGCTCTGACAGTGTACAGAGATGGTCCCCCACTCGGCCCCCCTCCTCGGCAGTCAAACCGGAAACACCGGCGAACCGCGGCGATGCGAGACGAGTCCAAGCCTCCGGGCGACGGAAAATGCGACCTGTACAGTCCAATAATTTTGGACAGATGGGACATAAACTGCGCATGCGCTTAGCGCTAGTTATAATTAGATTCAATGGAAAAGCCGATTAGCGGCGCCCAGCGGGGAATCCGGAAGTACGTCACAATCAGAAAACGTTTTTTTGAAACAAACAACTCATTACTCATAAAATATTTATCCTACACAACTAAAAACATATATTCATTCATTCAACCTTTATTTAGTCAGGTAAATCTTTTGAACCTCATGGGCTATATATGCATACATTTCGAAATATTTTTATTTTATTATTTCATTTTTATAAAAAAAAATTAAATCTTCAAATGGTGAAGAGCTGCAGTTCCAAGGAGGGGCGGCGCCCCTAGCGCCCTCTAGTGGCGGCCGCCGCTGGAGGCAGCAATTACTGAAGAACAGAGGGAGCTCAAACTTCCTGAACACAGCCTCATCACTGAATGTCCAACAAGATGGGGATCCAAAGAAATGATTGCCAGGGTGCTAGAGCAGCTCAAAGCCATTTCTCAGGTGCTGTCAGGTGACCGTTATGCACGCTCCCTTATCCCAACCTGGCAGGATATTGAGGTGTTTACATTATTGTTCCAAGAGTTTTTTTATTTTTACATCTAAAACATTTAATAAGAACAGATACTAGTTTATTTTGTGTTCACTGAGTTTGAATTCCCAGAACGAGTTGGTTAAAGCAGATTCTCTTTGTTTTTTGCACTTTATTTTTTATGATGTTACTGGCTGGAAAGCAGTAAGTTAAATTTTTTTATATCTAATTTTTTATATTTATTTATTAACTGTCATGTGAAGTTCAGACAGTAGTTAGGAAGTTCACTTAACTTGTTTACTATTGTGTTTATGAAACAAGAAAAAAAGAAATGGTGAAAAGAAAAGTCATACATTTGCTTGCTTTATCGTAATCTCTGCTTTAAATAAATCTGACATTGTTTATTATAAAACAGATTGATTTATTGCTTCTGATTGTTGAAAAATACTTGAGAAGGTATTTAAAAAATAATCACATTTTAAATCGCAATCGCAATTTATAGAAAAAAATTTGCAATTAGATTATTTTCCAAAATCGTTCAGCCCTAAGTCAAACAGAAGATACTGGTCTGTGTGTGTTGGTAAACTTCAGTGTTGAGGCTGTCCTATCTTTCCATGTGAACCAAACAGTCCAAAAAGGCAGCTTGTTATCATTTGCATCCTCTCTGGTGAACTTGATGTTGTTGTCGACTAAGTTAATGTGTCTGGTGAACGCTTCCACTTCCTTGGCTTGGATTTTGACCCAGATATCATCCACATATCGGAACTGGAGTTGTTCCCTCATAGGAGTTTATGGGTCTCTGTTCCACTTCCTCCATGTAGAGGTTGGCACCAATGGGTGACACTGGAGATTAGGGGTGGGCGATATGGCTCAAAAACTATATTGTGATATTTCAGAGCATTATCACGATAACGATAAATATCATGATATAACAACAAATGTTACAACCGCATAGGCAAACGCGTTGTCGCACAATAAACTGCCCGGCGCCGGACTGTTTTGTATGTGACACAAATGTATTAAATTCCTCTTCTTCATCCTTGATCTGGCCTTTTCTTTTGTTTTTTTGCCAAAAGGCAGTGATCGCATCCTCCTCTGTTGACTCCATGACTGAAATGATGAGAAATGAATGAATTTGTCACGAGCGAATTAAACTCGGGTCCAGCGTGGCTGCGGGAGGTTCTGCAGATTTCCTGGTGTGCTGGTCTGATGTGTGGGCTGCAGGACCAGCGCTCCCTGTTTTTTTTTTTTTTTTTAGAACTTTTTATTAACATATAAACACAGAACACCGCTGCGGCTGCAGCTGCCAGCTCGCACCCCCCACCCGACCTGTCAATCAATTCAGTAGGCGTGTCAGCAAATGACCAATCAGCGACCTCAATTTGTCCCGTAGGTAAACGCTCGGCGCTGCAGCTGCTCAAATAACGTCAAGAATTTGGTGCAAAGACGCTGGAGCCATACGCTGAGCTGTGGGGCATAACGGTCTGTGTACAGTACGCGCGTACGGACACGCATACGGCCGTACGCAGAGCTATACTGGAGCCTTAAGAGTACCGCTGGCTGTAGCTCCTCTCTCCAAGATGGCCGATAATTACCACCAGCTGTCGGCCATCTACCTGATGAGACTCCATGCTGCTTAAGGCTGAGGTTGAATCATGATACTCTTCACTGGAGCATTATACTCTCCATGGTATTTGTCTCTGGCCAGCAACATTGGATTACAATTGTTTTTGTGCCTACAGTCATCAACACTTTATACTGTATTGTCATGAAAAACTTTTTCATTAAAACATAACATTGTGACATGTGGGACTGAACTCACGACTCTGGAATAAGGCCCTGTTTACACGGACACTGTGTAGGGGAAACGCAACTTTTGGGTATGTTAATTAGGTTGAAAGTTTTGCGTTGACACGGGCGAATTCTGTGGATACGACTCTCTTCCCCCCCCACCCCCCGTCCTCATGACTTTACTGTAGTTACCATGCTGGGCCATTAGATGGCGCTGTGATTTTTGGAACCTTCACTACTGCGCATGCGTGCAGCCTGGGGTAAACAGAGCAGACGAGGCAGCCTGTTTTCCTCTCTGGCTAAAAGTTCAGCTACTACAAGTTGTTGTCAACAAGTTAAAGCTGGAATTTGGATAAGAGTCAACAGATTTGACACCAAGTGGGGCCGCTTCATCTGCACACCAGTTGCTGACTGGACCGGAACCGAGTCAACATGTCTGACTTTAGTCCGTGAGAATCAGCTGATTTACAGCAGCGCTACAAGGTAAACAATGTTCTTAATAATCTTTCCTTGTGTTTAGTTCGATCACAGAACAACCAACTGAGGTTTTATTTTTATTTTTTTCCTGCGAGGTCGAAGCTGTTCCACGAAGCGGACCGGCGGTTCGGATGTGGGTCCAGTGTCCACCAGGATGAAAACAACAGAGTCCAGTTCATTAAAGTTCGGTTAACGTGTTTTTAAAAGTGTTCAATTTAATTCTCAGTGTTTGTGACATGAGTTTGTGGTGTTGAATAAATAAATAAATTAAAAATCAACCTGGTGTCTTCATTTTCAGCAGCATGTTAGGCATGACGTAACGAGTCCAGATAGCTTCATTTAGCTCAGATAAATTTAAATATCTCCCACGCTAACATAAATACTGTTTATTATTGTTAAACTGTTAATATATAGCACATTTAGTATGTTATAGTGCAGCGTGACACGTGAAATGTCCGACTGCCTCGTTAACAGACAACTGGATCCAGGCAGCTGCTCTCTTCCAACACAGATGCAGGTAAGGTGTAGAATAATTAAATATGAGAATCAAAATATATTCCATCAGCTATAGTTCAGAAAGTGGTGCGTGTGTCCACTGTCCAGTCCACCGCCATTGTTAAAATGCCGGCTGTCTGCGCGTGCGTGCTGCGTGCATGTGTTCAAACAAAAGCTCCACGGGAGATGTTTACATTATCAACGGGGGGTCAGCGAAAAAGTTCCACCTTGAGAGCAGGATCAGAAAAGTATCGGATGCAAAGAGGGGGGCCAGCAGCGTCGTGTAGGCGATAAGCAAAGTCGCAAAGAGAAAGAAGCGGTTACACTCAAAATACGCGCCGTGTAAACTGGCCCTAAGCCACTCTCCTCCCCCTTCTTCCCTCTTCTCTCCCCCACAAGATTTATCTGCAAGGGATCCTAGAAAAGAACCCCTCCCCCACCCAAAAAAAGGCCAGCCCCCAAAAAGATGCTACTCCCCGTCGGGGAATTGAACCCCGGTCTCCCGCGTGACAGGCGGGGATACTGACCACTATACTAACGAGGAGGAGATGTGTGTGTTCCTTGGCTCTTTTGCTTTTAACTCTGTCACACAGTATTTGCATACTACGTGCTTTTGGATTATGGACACTAATCAATCCGGTTGTATACCAGGGGACCTTCAAAAATAATGTTCCTCTTTAAACACTAAGCGTTTTTGAAACTGTCCGCTTTGAAAACCCTATGGTCAGATATTTTCTTCTGTGTGTGAAAAAGAAGAGGCTTTTGAACTCAGTACCTAAACTTAGGCCCTGTTTACACGGACACGATGGTGGACAGTGTGATGTGAAACAGCATGCTTCTGCAGTTGGACACATAAGAAACGTGAAAGACAACAAAACCAGGAGAACCCTTGAACAATTTGTTCTGCACCGGGCAACACCAGAGGCAGATATGGTATGTAAATATATATATATATATATGTATATATATGAATATATTATAATAAACAAGTAGAATTGAAAAATGAATGCATAAAATATATTTAAAAATAATATATATATATATATATATATAATATATATATATTCCATCCATCCATCCATTTTCTTCCGCTTATCCGGGGTCGGGTCGCGGGGGTAGCAGCCTAAGTAGGGAGGCCCAGACTTCCCTCTCCCCAGCCACTTGGAGCAGCTCCTCTGGGGGAATCCCAAGGCGTTCCCAGGCCAGCCGAGAAACATAGTCCCTCCAGCGTATCCTGGGTCTTCCTCTGGGTCTCCTCCCGGTGGGACATGCCCGGAACACCTCACCAGGGAGGCGTCCAGGAGGCATCCTAACCAGATGCCCGAGCCACCTCAACTGGCTCCTCTCGATGTGGAGAAGCAGCGGCTCTACTCCGAGTCCCTCCCGGATGACTGAGCTTCTCACCCTATCTCTAAGGGAGAGTCCAGCCACCCTGCGGAGAAAACTCATTTCAGCCGCTTGTATCCGAGATCTTGTTCTTTCGGTCATAACCCAAAGCTCATGACCATAGATGAGGGTGGGAACGTAGATCGATCGGTAAATTGAGAGCTTTGCCTTTTGACTCAGCTCTCTCTTCACCACGACAGACCGGTACAGCGCCCGCTTCACTGCGGACGCTGCACCTATCCGCCTATCGATCTCACGCTCCAGTTTTCCCTCATTCGTGAACAAAAAATATATATATATATATATATATATAAAAAAGGGGGGGGGGGAGTAAGGATAAGTTTAATGCGTAAAAGTGTGAGCATGAATGTGAGCAGGCCAAAAATGTGATCATAGATCATAGAGGCTAGCTTGTATAAATAAAGGTTGAATGAATGAATGAATATTATTGTAATAAACAAGTAGAATTGAAAAATGAATGCATAAAATATATTTAAAAATAATTATATAAATAAAAAATTAAATTACACAAATTTATAAAGTATTTTTTTATTTTGTCCCTTAATTACAGGTGACTGCTGCAGAAATAGCCCATATATTTCATACTGTGAAGCATGCTTTAAGTTACAATTCAGCTGATTGTGGATTTAAACTGACTCTTCAAACACTGAATGACTCCAGCATTGCCAAGAAGATGTCCTGTGGGAGGACAAAGGCTGAGGCAGTGGTCACAGATGTCTTGTGTCCAAAAGCAATAGAGGAAGTGGTTCAAAAATTGAAAAGTGAAAAGAACCCACTACCATTTTCTCTTCAAACCGATGCCTCAAACAAGGGAAATCGGAAGATGTTTCCCTTGGTTGTGCAGTTTTTCACACCAGAGAATGGAGTAGTCAGCAAGGTAATAGATTTTGTTGAAAATCCAGATGAATCTGCTGAGGGGATAGTCAAAATTATACGAAGCTCCCTTGAAAATTTGGATCTATCCCTAGATTATGTTTCTGCATTCAGTGCTGACAACACAAATGTCAATTATGGCATCCACAACTCAGTCTTCACAAAATTGAGAGAGGCCAACAGTGACATCCTTCGTGGCAACTGCCATGCACATATTGTCCATAACACTGTAAAAAAATCTCTGGACAAGCTCTCAGTTGATGTGGAAAATATTGTCCTCAAGATATACAGTTTCTTTTCAACCTCTGCCAAAAGGAGAGAATCCCTGAAAGAGTTCTGTGACTTCTGTGATGTTGAATTCCATGAAATCCTGCGCCATGTGGTGACAAGATGGCTGTCACTTAACCCTGCAATCGATCGCCTGCTGCAGAACTGGGTCCCTCTTAAGTCATATCTCATCAGCATTGGAGATGAATGTCCAAGCCGCCTGAAAGCATTGCTGAGGTTGACAGAAGATTCTGATGGAGTTGAAGAAGAAGCAGACATTGTGGAAGTCTACCTCCTCTTTTGTAATAATGTGATGTGTCTGTTTGAAGAGGTGGTCAAAAAGCTAGAGAGGAATGTAACCACATCTGTTGACCTCTTTTCCATCATGGACTCTTTTTTGAGAAGGTTAATTCAGAGAAGAGATGATGGGTTCTACGGGTACGTAACAAGAAAAAAGCTGCAGCGTCTCTTGCCATCTGAAGCTGGTGTGGCCAGGCAGGACTTTACAGCCTTCTTAAACACTGCCATCAGTTATGTCCAGAAGTGGTTTGACTTCTCAGAGGAAAACTGGCTCTTTCACCTTCAGCCCCTCTCTCTGGCATCTGGAAAAATATCCTTTGAGGAAGTGGAGAAGATCACTGAAAGTCTTCACCTGGTTGGCAGGTAAAAATTCAATAATTTCCAGTGTAGTGGTGAACCATGTTTAATTATTGATAGTTATAAACAAAAGTGTACAATTGACACGTACAAATAAATACATAATTGTGAATTTACTTTACACTATGCAAACATACAACCTTGTCCATCTTTAAAAAAACACAGTTCATATAGGTAAATTAATAAATACATTTCAAAATGTAGTTTAAATACAATGCTAAATTATAAATATAAACAATACACGTTTTTCCATTTATTTATCACTACATAACCTAGGCTATGTGTCACTAATGAACTTTAACACCTTTTGGCAGGCTAAACATGTCTATGGATGAGCTGTATGAGGAATGTGTGACTGCAAACAGCCTGATAGACCACCTCACCACCTCACCTCAGGAGAAAGAAAGGTGGCAGTCCCAGGGAACAGCAGAGAAGTGGATGCAAGTTCTTCAGGCAGCTGACCTCCCCAACATCCAGCTGTTGTATCCTTTGTCCTCAGCATCCCATCTTCCACTGGGTTTGTGGAAAGGATTTTCTCTTTCATGAAAAGTAAGTGGACTGATGTGCGAAACAAATGTTCTACTGAACTAATTAGAAGTGAGCTCATTGTCAGTCTAAATTATGAAATGTCTTGCTCACAAATTTACTACAAACTTTATTTGCACGTTGCACTAAATGCACTATTACAGAATGTTCGTATTGATTTTTTGTTATTTAATACTGTTTTAAGTTATTAAGCAGGACAGAGGTCTGTTTAAGAAAGATACATAATTTTCAAAAGATATGTTTGTTTCTGGCAATTCTATTTGCACTAAAAATAAATGGTTAATTGTGTAATAATTTGTTTATACATATTTTTATAATTCAAAAACACGTATCCAAATGAATTCAGGTTGATTTCAAAGTGAGGAGGGGCAGGCAGGGTGTTTGTGTGTGTGTGTGTGTGGGGGGGTTAAATGGGGTGACCAGCCCTGCCGAGAGGTGTCCCTTATTTATTTATCAAGGAGTTGGCAACCCTACAGCCGATAGACCACCGTCTTCCCTGCTGCTACCCAAGCTATGGCTCACAGCCTCGTTACGTTCTCCATCGTCACCAACATCCCAGAGCATCCGAGACCAGCTGGACTTGACGCACCAGAAACTATTTCGGCTCATCCTCACCCAAAAGTGAGTAAAACATTTAGTAAGATGCTAACTGGAGGAATGAAGATATTAAATTACATGTAACTGCTAAATAAATACTTTGTTAATGTGCCTTCCAGGTATGCTTGTGACATACGAGTGATCAGGCTGATGAGAGACAGGACGCAGGGCAACAGTTCAGCACGTCTGCTGAAGCAGCTGAAAGAAAACCACGGGGAGGAATGGCTGAACAGGTTGGGACACTATCTGGAGGAGTGCACTAACTTTGTGAATAGACCCAGCCTTTTCCCTGTGGTGTGCCAGGAGCCCCCAGAAACAGGGAAGGACTGACATGGCCTTCTTTTCTCCCCATGTTCAACCAGTGCGTCAAGAAGAGGAACGCTCCAGACCTCCTTGTGATCCACTTGGGTGGAAATGACCTCGGGAAAATGAAGGGACTGCTTCTTGTAAAAAAAAAAAAAAAAGAAAGATTTGAAGTACCTGAAACCGGTATTTCCAAAAATGAAAATAATTTGGTCAGCAATAAATCAGCGATGTCACTGGAGGTATGGACCCCCAGCCAAAATCGACAAAACCAGAAAGTTTGTCAACGGGGAAATGAGCAATTTTTATAAACATGACATTGTACATCACCCAGAAATATTGTTCGATAAATCAGAGCTCTTTTTGAGAGCCAATGTACATTTAAGTGCAAAAAGCAATGATTTGTTTTGGAATGCAATTGCTGAAATCCTGAAAAATCATGTCTGAATAAAAGAAATAGCAGTTATATTGTAGTAAAATTTTCAGTAAATTTAAAATAATAAAGACACAAACGCATTTGTTTCATTTCACTATTTTTTAATTCTCAAAAGTGTATAAAACTTTACCTCAAAATGGTCGCCAGGTATAGAAAATATGGCACATATATCCTTTGTGTGAAATATCCTTTGTGTGAAAAATATTGAAAAATATTGATTTACTAACTATCAAGCAGCTAAAATGTGGCAAGAAATAAAGTACCATGAGAAGTTTGCATGAAACTAACCAGATACAAGTTGAAATACCCACCAAAAATTGAAATTAGCCTTAAAAAAAGCTAACTTTGGCTGATAACAGCTTCATCCTGCAGCATCTGGACTCCCCAGGAACCTATGCTAGGATCCTGTTTGTGGACTTCAGCTCTGCATTCAACACCATCCTTCCTGCTTTGCTCCAAGACAAGCTCTCTGTATGGAAAGTCGGCCGGGCCAAATACACGTGAAAATTACGCGTTACATTGACACGTTAATGACGCGTCATTTACATGTCAAATTCGTGTCAATTGCGTGTCAAATTCGCGTCGAAAAATGACGCGTCAACAACGCGTAAATAACGCGTGAAGGACGCGTAAATGACACGTCAAAGACGCGTAAATGACACGTCAAAGACGCGTCGAAATTTCACACGCATTTGACGCGTAAAATACGTGTTATCAACGTGTCAACGTGTAAAGTACGCGTTGTTTGCGCACTGTTTATGTCTTTTGGTTAAGACGTAAACATCTGTTTGTCCCTTTTGGGTAACTTCACTTCCTGACGGCTTCAGTCGCGTCTCTTCTCATTGGCTGTCAGGTCCAGGGCTAAACCACTTCAGCAAAACAGAGGGGTGATTCCAAGGTCCAGGGCTAAAGCACTTTAACAGAGAGATGTAAACAGACGGAGAAACTACATTTCTGCTTATATTTTACTTTTAAAAAAGCCAGATGTTTCTTTTACTGTTTAATGAAGTTATTAATAAATCTAATAACTGTTTAACCTGTTTCTGTTTCCTATTTCTGACCTTAATTGCCAACGGCTTATATGTAAAGTAATAAAGGTAAAGAGTTTTCATTGCCAAAGACTGTTCAAAATGTTTTTATTGTAATGTTGTAATAAAGATAATTGTTCTCATTGTCAAATACCATGTTCAAAATGTTTTTATTTTAGCGTTTGGGTTACGTTACGTTTTAAAAATGCATAAAACATATTAAATCAATAAGTAGGTAAAATGAGCCAATTTCTAATATTTCCTAATTTAATAAAGTGTGAGAAATCCAGTTTTCTGTTTATTAAGTTGGTGTTCAATACAGCTGGAACAATAAATTAAAATATAATTCTGTATTTTTCTTTTAAGTTGGCATGTAAAAGAGCAACCACTCATGTTGGAAAAGAACCCTTGATTCAGGAGAAATGCCATATTTTTTAAGAAAATGGCCTCTTAACAAAGAATTGTTAGTTGATTGATAAGATCAATCAACTAATGATTGAATCTAACTTACATCCCTATCACCAATCGCAGATAACTCAACTGTATTAATTAGACACTGAATTAATCAAACTTTATATGTACTTCTACATATAATTAGGCCAGATCTGGAAACACTCATGCGTGCCCTCACCAGCCAACTGCAACCAGAAGAGCATCCCTCCAACATGATAAATGTTTGCAGAGACAACATATTGGATGGTGCTGTGTGAGCATTCGCAAGAAGAACATTCAGACCTGAGGCCAAAATGAGCATCATCATTTTAGATAATTGTGACCAAGCTGAGGGATCCGTGGATGAAGGTGGGTCCTCCAGAGCGTTTTTTAGGCTACTTTTGGTAGCTCTGAAAGACAGTTCTTTATTTTATGGAAAGGAACACAAAGACCTGAACTTGGACAGCCATGGTTTGTGCATGCATCATTACTGTGGAGGTTCCTCCATCTTGTCCCAAGTGACTGGCTGGGGGAAGATGATTGGTTGAAAGGCAAACCAGGAAGTGGAACAATCCATCAGGCTGCTGGAACAATCCATCAGGCTGCTGGAAGCAGGGGACTTGATCTTGAAGAATCTGCCTTTCTCTACTAATAGCTTAACTGCTAAAATATTTTGGTGTTGGGTTGTTTTGTGTTTTGATAGTTGTGTTCTAGTTCAAATGTTTTGATTTGAATTAGTTATTTATGTTTATGTGCTGTTTGTCTTTGTGTCACCTCTTACCCCTCCTCGTTCATGTAGGCTAGCCTTTGTGTATAAATTCCCGTCTGTTCATTGTGAAGGTCAGTTTCTGGTTTGTTATCCTGTGTTAGGTATGCCTTAGTTGATGATTTCTGTTGGGCCCATTTTTCTATATTTTGAGATTAGCTATTGAAAGCTTTTACAGCACGGAAACAGCTTTGGTCAAGGTTTTCAATGATATTCTTGTATCAAATGATTCTGGTCAGTTTGTGGTACTTGTACTCCTTGACCTTACCGCTGCTTTTGATACCGTCGACCACAGTATTCTCTTATCACGGCTCGAACACTGGGTCGGGATCACAGGTGCTGCATTAGACTGGTTCCGCTCATACCTCGCTGACAGAAGTTTTTGTGTTAAGGTCGGGAACAGTGTATCCCCTTCAGTGTCTCTCTCCTGCGGGGTCCCACAGGGCTCTATTCTCGGTCCACTTCTCTTCACGCTCTACATGCTCCCACTGGGGACCATCCTCAGAAAACATGGAATATCATTCCATTGTTACGCAGATGATTGCCAGATCTACCTGCCACTGAAACCAGCAAATACAGGCTCCCTCCACTCTCTCCTAAAATGTCTGGACGACATTAAGACTTGGATGGCTTCAAACTTCCTAAGTTTTAATGACCAGGGGCCTCATGTATCAACCGTGCGTGCGCACAAAAAACTTGCTTACGTCACTATCCACGCAAAACCCCGTATGTATCAAAACTGAACTGAACGTGAATATATGCGCATCCAGGTACATTTCCACGCAAGCTCCCGAGCAGGCGTACGCACGTTTCTGTGGTTCCTGTTCCTTTGGCGACACTTACAGGTGATTCAGAGAAACTGAAGCCCCACAGTCTGTGGTTGACTTTAAGAGCGGCTTGAAGACCTTTCTTTTCAACCGAGCATACTCTGCCTCCTCATGATTCTACTTTTGATCATAGCTGATACTGTTGTTGATTTTAATTGTTTATTAAATGTTTTATTGACATTTAATTCTGTTGCACCTTGTAGCACTTTGAGATTTTCATTAATGAAAAGTGCGTTATAAATTGAATTCATTATTATTATTATTATTATTATTATTATTATTATTATTATTATTATTATTATTATTATTATTATTATTATTATTAACTGTTCATGATGTGAAAATGATTAATATTCCCACCAAACACACGATTAACAAGTATTACATCCACATGACGCAGTTAAATAAAGCACGCGCAAAGTTGTGCCAAAAATAAATTTAACAGGAACGGATTCATTCAGCCTTACTGGAGGATACAATAGATAGTGTAACACGCAGATCATTTATTTATAAACAGATATAATTTTCTGATCTAGGATATGGCTTATCAGCCGTTTTCAGAAATAATCATTTTTCAGTTTAGCACTGCGCTCTGGAGCACAACGCACCGTGCACAACGCGTGCAGAAGCAGCGATCAAACTGTTCCCGAGCTTTCCTGAGGGAGCTGCAGGTCGATCAGGGCTGTCCAGTCCACACAAAGCCGATTCATGTTGTTTGCTTTCCTAGATCAGCAAGGTAATCACAAGGTGCGTGACAAGCCCTCACTGCAGCCTACCTGCTAACAGGGTCTATTGAACTATTCCCGGAGCTTGGGTATTACCTGTAACTATGTGGGACTGTTCCGACTAAAGGCTGGTAATAGGGGAATTCATCTGGGCAAATTCACTTCCTAGCATCCGCGAGTCACACCCCCTTTTTACACCCGGTGCCTCTCTCCACCTTAGCTGCGGGGGACCGGAGAGGTTAGCACAAGGCAACTCGTGTTAACGGAAGCTTCCCCTTTGTTCAAGCTGGCTATTGTTACTGACCCAGAAAGTTTTAGGATCCAGAAGGTTGGACCCTGGGGTGTTGTTTTAATATAACATTAGGTGCTAATGCTTAACCTTTAAAAACCTCCTAATATTTGATGTTTTCTTTGTGAACCAAACTTACATTTCCATGGACAGGTGGATGATGAATAAGTCAAAAAATTTACGTTTTGTTTATTTTAATCAATTATTTTGCAGGGAAGGATCAGCGTACAGCATAACAGTACAATTAATTATTATGATTATAAGTAAAGTAAAAGTATTAATTCACCAAACAATCCTCAGACTTGATGTTAAGTTGCTCGATCTGCACAGAGTCCTTGAGGAGGTTCTTTTCTGGAGTCCAGGCTGGAGAGACTCGGAGGGTCATCTCATTGATGTCACACAGTTAACACTTCCAATACCCATCCAGTCTTATGGACCAGAATTAGAGCGCTTGATCATAAGAAAATTCCTCATCCAGCTTTATGAGCTAGAGTTTAGAGTACACTCTCACATTTCCATCTCATCTGATTTTAAGAATCAGAGTTAGAGTGGTCTTTTGCAATCACACATCTCTCCTGACCTTAAGGATCAGGGTTTAGAGTTTTACTTAAAACCTTACCCAGTGGATGTATCTCCCCAGAGCCCTCCGGATTATCAAGCAACCTCGAGCAATTAAGTCTCTAAGATAATTGAATTGTCTATTTGCTTCCGCTCTATCCGCATTTAATTTAATTTGATTTAAATCTAGCTGAAGACCAGGTTCAGGAAGGTGTCTAGCAAGCATTCCCTTTTCTTCCTCAAAGTCCCTGGGGACCGAGAGGGAATACCTGAAGCAGTCGCCTTCAGTCCCTGGGGACTGAAGCTCACCTCTGACTCCCTGCCGGTCTGATCTGAAGAAACAAGTTTTGCTTCGTCCTGGCTGTCTGGGTAAAAACTATCCAGTCTTTCCTCAAAGCTTAAAAATGAAAGAAAAGAAGTCTCTCCCCAGGACGCTTGCTTCCTCCTGTCAGCACGGAGTCGATCTGAACCACGCTTTGGGTCTTCAGTGGAGCAGGTCAGCTCCAGTTACTCGATGTCTGATGTACAGCTCCTCGACCGCATCATGACAACTTCGGACAGCCCGGTTCTGAAGTAACAGGGCGTTTAAATATAAATCTTAGTCCCGCCTTCTCCCTAGGAGGAGGGGGATAGCTAGTCTGTGATTGGCTAGGTTTGCTTGCTTGGGCAGAGCTGCAGTTCTGTTCTATTCTTGCAATCTCTGCTTGAAGCTACATGATCCCTTATTAGGTAATGAATTTGCTCTTTGTGCTCGAGGCTGAATGATTCACCAGGGCCGGGGGTTGACACAACTCCGGTCAGTTAGTTACATCACTTTTTCCAGTAAAGTGTTTGCAAGTTATACTTTTCAACATGTGTGTTTTGCAAGAGACCACTTTTGTCACAAAACCATCTTTGAAACATAGTAACACATCATTACAATTGCTATCATAAAAATGATTAACTCTCTATCATAATAAAGTCACATTAAATGATTATATTGGTTAAAACCATATCTCACTACACCATATCTCACTTGATTATATTAAGTAAAACACATCTACCATGATTATTGGTAAAAATCATATATCTCTTGCTCGTATTAATTAGAACAAGTTACTATTAAAACCAATCAGGGTTAAACCAGGTTAAGATAAAACCATATTAAAGTTAGAACAAGTCTTTTGCTTCATGTTTTCTCCCTCCTGCTCTCTGCTCCTGTTAAAATGTTCGTGTATGAATTTGAGAATGTGGCTGCTTGCTTTTAGGAAGTGACTTTCTTCATGCCTTTCACAACTCTTAACTGTTAAACTTTAAGACACAGTTAACTTCTCTTATTTATCTTATCCTCATAACTACAGTTTCCAACACTCAGATGTTACAGGCTTTTCTAAGGTTTTAAACAACCACTCTTTTCTGCTCCTTTTGCAGTCCTCATTCTGCACTTCTCTGCATGTTTTTGTGTGAGTGTGCGTCTGTATGTGTGTTTGTGTGTGAGTGTGTGTGTGTCTAAGTGGGCCTTCTTTCCTGCCACTCTTTCTGTGCACACATTCATAACAGATGAGATAACTGAAGTTACATAATAGGCAAGTCCGGGCCAGTCCGGACAAGCCCAGACATGTTTCTACCTCGGCAACTGTTATTAATATATTTTTTGTACTTCATTCCACAAGTTTTCCTGTACTGATTAATTTTTGTTGGTTTTTGAATCCATAATAAACTCACTCTTCTCGACAATGTCCAATGGAATGTCTCATCTATATGATTCCAGAGTGGTCGCGCTTTGGAGCGCGCGCGCACCCTCACCGGTGTTACACGGCAGTGGAGGTGTTTAATAATCTGCGTTTATTGTAGATTTCTCCAAAATGACACGTGAAAGTACACCATATATAACTTGTAGGAGAGTAAAAGCTTCACAGACAAACAGATTGCGCACAAGGCTGCGGCGCGCAGCGTTTGGAGACTCCAACATCACGTCATGTCATGAAAACTCTCCACTGAGACGCACAGACCCGTTTCTTCATATCATCTATTAAATAAACAAAGATCTATGTTCTACCAAACATCTAAGTTCCTCTGTGTTTACAGTAATTATGGTAATAAACTCGTGCGCAAAGTTAATATTTTCACTCAGAATGAATGGATGAGCTGGCGCACCAAAGCAGGGTGCGCGCACACACAAATACCGACACACAATCACTCGTTCTTTGCGTGATGAACACATTTTATTACTATTCTTACTTAGGATTATTTTCCTCACTCATATTATATTAAATTCATTATTTTCCTGAATCTAGAAATCATTTCTGATCGCGCAGGGATCAAACAAACATGTCCTTCACACATGCAGGAAGTAATTTGCATCTGTTTAACATATGTAAATGAAGGCGTGTCAGGGGAGGTGTCTCACGTGCGCTCAGTTCCACGTTAATTGTGATGTACAAAAGGAATGTGCGTGGATTCCGGTGTACGCACAGTTTGATAAATCTGGAATTTTTTGTGCGTGCACACTTTTCTGGATTTGACCGTACGTCACTTTTCAGTGGGAAATCCACGCAGGTCTTTGTACATGAGGCCCCAGAAGACTGAAGTCATCATCTTCAGCCCTAGCTCAGCTGCCGCCTCTGATGAAATAAACTTGGACTCCCTCCAGCCGTACCTCAAACACTCCGTAAAAAATCTTGGGATGGTTTTTGACTCGGACCTTAAGTTCGATAAACAGATCAGCTCCGTTCTCCAGAAGAGTTTCTTCCAACTGCGGCAGGTTGCTAAGCTCAAGCCGGTGCTGTCCAGACCTGATCTCGAGACACTAATCCATGCATTCATCACAACCCGCCTGGATTATTGTAATGCACTGTACGCTGGGATCAGTCAGGCCTCCTTCTCACGCCTCCAGCTCGTGCAGAATGCAGCAGCTCGGCTTTTAACCGGTACACGTAAGTTTGAGCACATTACACCTGTTCTCTCCTCACTGCACTGGCTCCCCGTGCGAACTAGAGTCGACTTTAAAATCCTGTTGTTGACCTACAAATGCCTGAATGGCCTCGCTCCCCTCTACCTCTCTGAGCTGCTGGAACCATATGTTCCACCGCGGGCCCTGAGATCATCTGATCAGATGCTCTTGGTGGTTCCAAAAACACATCTGAAGCTCCGAGGAGATCGGGCGTTTTCAGTCACCGGCCCCAAACTCTGGAACAACCTGCCCCTCAACATTAGACAGGCCTCCTCCCTTCACTTGTTCAAATCCCTGCTAAAAACCCATCTGTTCTCTCTGGTGTTTCATACTGTGTGAGCTGACGTAGTGTATATATTTTTACTGTTTTCATTTTAATATTGTTCTTATACATTTTTATTATACTTTACTGCTGTTAATATCAGAATTGTTACTACTGTATTGATGTGTGATACTGTTCTGTAAATTTTTGAGCCTCTTTTATGTTGTGTGTGTGTGTGAAGCACCTTGATAACAGTTTATCTGTTCTAACTGTGCTATATAAATAAATTTGACTTGACTTGACTTGACTTTTTGTTAAGGACTTTTTGGAAATAAATTGGAAATATTTTTCATATAACCTTTGTCCTTGTGCCTTACTGGTCGGACCTTCACAGTTGGTGTCAGAAGTGGGATCCACCAGTTAAGGTCAAAGGCATTTTTTTAAAATCAATAAAAAAATATAAAAAAATTAACCATGAAAGGAGCCAGAGGTGGTAAAGGCAAGACAGCTCCATCAGACAAGGAAGCTCATACAGAGCATGAGGAGTGTGCTGCAGCTTGTGACGAGGATGAAGAGGGGAGAGAGCCAACCATATCTGACTTGGCAGGAATCCTTCAGGCCCACATTGGACAGCAGAAGCTCGAGATGCACTGTGAGAGGATGAAATGGCACGTCAAGATCACAGGTTTAAGACTCTCCAAAACCAGTTCTGTTTATAATAATAATAATAATATAATAAACTTTATTTGTATAGCACCTTCCTACAATGCCTTGCATTGACCAAGGTGCTTAACAGGATAAAAAGATGAATAAACTGGAACAATAAATCAATGAAAATAGAATAAGAAACAACAGCAATAAAAGAAGGCAATGGAAATAAAAAATGCTACATACTAAAATAACACTAAAATAACACAAGTAATAAAAGTTACACACTGAAAGCTTTTTTGAACAAGTGGAAATAAAAAGGCAATGGAAATAAAAAATGCTACATATTAAAATACCAAAAGTAATAAAAGTTACACACTGAAAGCTTTTTTGAACAAGTGGGTCTTCAGTCTGGTTTTGAACAGAGTCAGATCAGAGGTGGCACGCAGCTCAAGGGGGAGACTGTTCCAGGCTTTTGGGCCGGCAACAGAAAATGACCGGTCTCCCCATTGTTTGTACCTTGAGCGAGGCACCTCCAGCAGGTGTTGACTGGCAGATCGTAAAGCTCTGCCGGGCTGATGGGCTTTCAAAAGTTCTGAGATGTACAGAGGAGCAAGTCCATTCAGAGCTTTGAAAACAAACAGGAGCAGCTTGAACTGTATCCTGAACTGAACCGGGAGCCAGTGTAGAGAGGACAGGACAGGAGTGATGTGTTCATATTTTCGTGTGTTGGTCAAAAAGCGCGCGGCAGAGTTCTGTACAAGCTGTAAACGGGAGATGGAGGATTGATTAATACCAACATACAAAGCATTACAATAGTCAAGTCTGGAGGTCACAAAGGCATGGATGGCCTTCTCCAGATCACCACGGCTGAGAAATGACTTGACTTTGGAGAGCAGTCGGAGCTGAAAGAAGCTGGTCTTGACAACAGAACTGATCTGTTTATCAAACTTTAAGTTGGAGTCAAGCTGCACTCCAAGATTTCTGACCACCGGGTTGAAATGGGGGAGGGGAAAACCAACACTGGGACTGGGAAGGATGTTGCTGGTGTCATCAGGTGCACCAAATAAAATGCATTCAGTTTTATCTGTGTTTAGGTGGAGGAAGTTTTGAGAGAGCCAGTGCTTAATGTCATTTAAGCAGTTGACAAGAGTGTTTGAACTGGGTGAGGGGTTGGGAGTGACTGGCAGATAGATTTGTAAATCGTCTGCATACATGTGAAAAGACAGGTTATGACGTGCAATGATTGATCCTAATGGCAGCATGTAAAGAGAGAAGAGGACTGGCCCTAGAATAGATCCCTGTGGTACGCCAGAGGTCAGAGGGGTTGATGAAGAGGAGGACAGATCGCCTATCATGACAGAAAAAGTTCTCCCAGACAGGTAAGATTTGAACCACTCAAGCACAGCTCCCTGGAGGCCAACCTGCTGAGACAAGCGGTTGATTAGTACCTGATGGTCGACGGTGTCAAAAGCTGCTGAGAGGTCTAACATCACCAGCAGAGCAGGGTTTTTTGCATCCAGGGACAGAAGAATGTCATTCTGTACTTTGAGCAGTGCAGATTCAGTACTGTGACGAGCTCGAAAACCTGACTGAAATTTTTCAAACAGGTTGTTGAGTTCTAGAAAAGATTGAAGTTGAATAAAAACAATCTTTTCTAGGACCTTTGATAGAAATGACAGATGTGAAACTGGTCTGAAATTAGAGAGAGCTGTAGGATCTAGGCCTGGTTTTTTGAGAAGAGGCCTGACCACAGCATGTTTGAAAGCAGATGGCACAAAACCTGAAGATAGACAGCTGTTAATAAATGACAAAACACAAGGACCAATTACATCAAAGGACTGTTTGAACATTTTAGAGGGAATGATGTCCAGAGAACAGTTAGTTGGTTTCATCTGCTGAACCACCTTGGTGAGGTGAGGGAGTGAAACCAGGTCAAATTGGTCAAAAACAGCTGTGGTTATTGCAGACGCACAAGACTGGATGGTGTTGGATGAACTGACAATGTTCTGCCTGATAGAGTCTATTTTGTTGACAAAATAGCTCTGAAAGTCATCGCAGGTAGACTGTGTGGCAGTTTTCAGAACATTGACAGATGGGTTGATGACAGACTGGAGTGTGCTGAAAAGCGTCCTCGGCCGGTTGGAGCTGGTGGAGATTAAATTGGAGAGGTACTGTGATTTGGCCTGTTTCACAGCATTATGATACTCACAGAGACAGTCTCTCAGTATTCCTTGAGATACATGAAGCCGGTCGCGCTTCCATTTTCGTTCTGCTTTTCTGCAACGTTGTCGAAGAGCTCGCGTCGTTTCGTTGAGCCATGGTGAAGGTTTGTTCTTTGAAGATGCCTGTTTGAGAGGAGCGATGGAGTCCAAGATCGTTGTGCAGGTGTGATGGAAGGAGCTGATGAAGTCCTCAGGATGTAGAGATGGGTCCAGGCTGACAGCAGAGCAAAATTCAGTGCTCTTAAAGGCATCAGTGAACTGACTTGGAGTTAATGGGGTGATGCAGCGGGAGAAACGTGCTGGGAGAATAGCTTTCGGTGCAGGAGAGGTGAAAAATTCGAATAATATGGGAAAATGGTCTGAAATACAGGTGTCCAGGATCTCCACAGCAGGTATTTGAAGGCCGTGGGAGATAATTAAATCGAGTGTATGACCCTGACTGTGTGTGGCTCCCGAGACCGACTGTGACAGGTTGAAAGAGTCCATGAGGTCCTGAAACTCACATCCAAGCTGATTACTTGGGCAGCAGGTGTGCACGTTGAAGTCCCCACAGAAAAGCCAAGAGTCAAACTTTGGCATTAGGTCAGCCAGTAGTTCTGAAAACTCACTGAGAAAGTTTTTGTTGTATTGTGAGGGCCTATAAAAGAGGCCACACAGAATAGGTTTTGCAGATTCCAGCACAAAAATCATGCTTTCAAAACTGGAGTAATTTTTCTGAGGCAACAAACGGTACTTGAACGCCTCATTGAAAACTGCAGCCAGGCCCCCCCCTCTTCCAGATCCACGCGGAGCGCTCAGATAAGAGAAGCCAGGTGGGAGGAGTTCAGAGAAGCCGCTGTTGTCTCCAGCTTTCTGCCAGGTTTCCGTGATCAAAAACAGATCCAGACGATGAGTGGAGATCAAATCACTTAATATAAAAGTTTTATTTGTGATTGATCTGGCGTTAAACAGTGCTGACCGTACAGGAACACAGCCAGTTACGTCACTCTCAGCTCGAGCGAGCGGGCGGAGGTTCTGTTTAACGCAGCCTCGGTTCACAGCCCTCACGGGGGGACAAGATGGATACTGATCGCTGGCGTCATGATTGATAGCAACAAGGCATCTGTTGCGGCGGGCAAAGGAGCGACGGACATCAAAGACGCTGAATTCAGGAGGTAAGTCAGCCGTCGGCGTGTTGTGAGACGAGAGATACTTTTTAAATCTCACCAGCACGCCTGCCCTCGTACCGCGTCTTCTGCGCCGCTTGTTGCGAGGCAACGTGGTCGTGTTGCGTTGTAGGTAGGCAGGAATGGACGCCAAGAAAGGTGGAGGTGGAGGAGGCTTGAAATGTCCATATTTGCCAGTAGCCGGTGTGTTGATCAGCGAGTCTTGGAGACTTAGAAGAGTTGAGCGATCATAGACCAGGAGCGAGGATGCATCGTCGATGAAAAAAAGGCAGAACACGAACAACAGTAAAAAGTGCAGGAGAGCATGTAGACGGCGTACCATCAACAAAGGTGCCATCTTGGAATAATTTATTTCAAGAGAAGTTTCAGGCCCAGTCTTCTGCAGGCCTGAGGCCTTTTGTACAAGCCCACGCCCACTCCTCTGCAGCCCTGAGGCCTGATTATGTGGAACCTGCTCTGTCTGCTAAGTCAAGTGACTCAGTTTCTACTCATTTTTTTAAAGAACCAAAACTGCAAAAGCTAAATGATGATGACATTGAGCACTTCCTTATAACCTTTGAGAGGTTAGCATGTGTTTGCAGATGGCCAAAAGGTGACTGGGCATTTCAGTTGGTTCCATTATTGACTGGTAAAGCCAGGAGTGCATTTGTACATATGGATGTGGATGAATCAATGGACTATGATAATGTTAAAGCTGCTATTTTACAGAAATATGAAATTAACAGTGAGACTTATTGTCAGAGGTTCCGCTCTCTTCATGTGGAGCCAAATGAATCCCCCAAGGAGCTTTATGTGAGACTTAAAGAACTGTATGGCAAATGGGTTCAGCCCCGAGGTAAGACTGTTGAAGAGATAAATGACGTCATAATTCTTGAACAGTATTTCCGAATGTTGTCTCCAGAACTCCAAGTTTGGATTAAGGAACGAAACCCCAAAGATGTCGCAGAAGCAGTTTCCCTGGCACATGCCTTTGTGGCTGCCTGGAGGAAGACTCAATCGTGGGCTTTTAAAGCTACAAAAAGGGAGTTTATCCCAATTCCAGGTAACACCAGTCAAACTGGAAATGTAAGTAAGCAGTCTGGAAAAGAAAAATGTTCTTCCCCCAGTCAAACAAAATCTTGGAAAAAACCCATCTGCTATTTATGCGGGCAGGAGGGCCACACAAAGCCCATGTGTCCTCAAAATCCTGCAAAACTCTCTCAGATGTGTTTTGTACCCAGAGAGAACCACGTATTGAAGCAACGGAACCAGCCACTGATGGAGACTACTGTGGAGATAGATGGGCAAAGGATCAAAGCCCTGATTGACACAGGAAGCACCCAGTCATTGGTACACCGCAGGTATGTCCCACCACAGAATATTTGCACCTCTGAAACAATACCCATCTGCTGTGTTCATGGGGATGAAAAACAATATCCAACGGCAGACATTTACATGAGAGTGCAAGGACATGTTTACCTGTTAAATGTGGGTGTTATGGATGAATTACCTTTTCCTGTTGTCTTGGGAAATGATCTTCCAGTTCTCACCGACCTAATAAATGCTTCTAAAATGTGCAATGTTGTGCTGACACGATCTCGGGCAAAGACATCTGTGGAAGATGAGCCCAGCCTAAAAGCCTTGCCATTCTATGAGGCTGAGATTGAAGGGGGTCAAACTAAAGAACGCAAGTCTCGTGCACAACGCAAGCGAGAAAGGTTCAAACATACCACAGCCTCTGTGTTACCTGAACCAGAGGTACAGCTAGACTTTGAAATCCCTGATAATATTAGTGAGCTGCAGCACCAGGATAGAAGTCTGGCTGACCTTATTAAGAGAGTTGAAGAAGGTGGAACTGCAGAGGAATTTCACATGCAAAATGGCATCCTCTATAAGAAACATGGAGAAGTACAACAGCTTGTGTTGCCCAGAAAAGCCAGAAAAACAGTATTAACTTTGGGCCATTCAATTCCTTGGGCTGGCCACCTGGGGAAACATAAAACAATAGCCCGAATCCAACGGTGTTTCTACTGGCCTGGATTACACAGATATGTTGCCAGTTTTTGCAAGAGTTGTCCTCAGTGTCAAAAAACATCCACCAGATTTGCTGCGAGAGCTCCTCTTCAGCCTCTTCCTATTATAAATACACCATTTGAACGTTTGGGCATGGATGTTGTGGGACCAGTGGAGAAGAGCAAATCAGGTAACTGATTTATGTTGGTTATCACTGATTACCATACCATACCATACCATTTTATTTATAAAGCACTTTAAACAGGAACAAGTCCACACCAAAGTGCTGGACAAACAAACACGCAACAGGCAACACAGACAATGAAGTACAACACGAAAAACATAAAAACATTGCAGATCATAAATCAAGCGATCCAATACAAATCAGCTGGCATTGAAAGCAATGGAGTAGTAGTGAGTTTTTAACCGGGATTTGAAAACTGAGAGGGAGGGGGCCTGTTTGATGAGCAACGGTAACTCGTTCCAGAGTCTTGGGCCTGCTACAGAGAACGCCCTGTCACCTCTGCGCTTAAGGCGAGTTTCTGGAACTATTAAGAGTACCTGATCCTCTGACCTCAAAGCACGTGGAGGGATATATGGGTGGGATTATGCAACAAAGTATCCAGAAGTGTTTCCTCTGAAATCTGTTAAGGCTAAGACTGTTGCAATTTGCCTGGTTCAGTTTTTTTCACGAGTGGGGTTCCCCAAAGAAATACTCACTGATCAAGGGACAAATTTTATGTCCAAATTATTGAAGGATATATATATAAACTGATCGGCATTAAGGGACTGAGAACCACCCCATATCACCCACAAACTGATGGACTCACAGAGAGGTTTAATCAGACTCTTAAGAACATGCTTCGTAAATTCATCAATGAAGCTGGGTCTGATTGGGATCAGTGGCTCCCTTACCTCTTGTTTGCATATCGGGAGGTACCCCAAGCCTCTACCAGATTTTCTCCCTTTGAGTTGCTTTTTGGTCATGAGGTGCGAGGTCCACTGGGCCTTTTGAAAGAAAGGTGGGAGCGGGAGAAACCTGCACAGGAACCTGTTGATACAATTTCTTATGTCCTCCAGATGAGAGATAAGTTGGAAAAGATGACCTCATTGGCTCAGGAACATATGCATGTCTCTCAACAGAAGCAAAAAACCTGGTATGATCAAACGGCACATGTAAGGAGTTTTGAACCAGGTCAAAAGGTATTGGTACTGCTACCTACTGATGACAGCAAGTTTTTGGCTCAGTGGCAAGGTCCATACGAGGTTGTTCAAAAACTGGGTCCCACCACCTACAAGATCTGTACTCCAGATAAGAGACACAGTACTAGAGTTCTTCACATTAACCTACTGAAGGAATGGGTCTCGAAGCGTGAGGGGAAGCAAGATGTATTTTTCATCAGAAGTGTATCAGATGAGGTGGAGGAACAATACCTGCCTTTACCATCAGCTTCTGCTCTTGACCCAAGTCATCTCTCCCCAGAGCAGCAGTTGCAAGTGAGAGCCCTTTGTAACATCAATGTGTTTCATGATAATCCTGGACGTACTGATTATATTAAACATGATATTCGTCTGAAAGAAAATGCAGCTGTGAAACGAAGGAGCTACAGGATCCCTGAGCGTCTCCTTGGCCCTTTAAAAGAGGAGATTGAATTAATGTGTTCTCTGGGTATCATTGAGACTTCTCACAGTGACTGGTGTAATCCTATTGTCCTTGTACCAAAAAAGGATGGCACCATGAGGTTCTGTATAGACTTCCGCTATTTGAACTCTGTTTCCAAGTTTGACTCTTATCCAACTCCCCGTATCGATGACATGATTTGTTGTCTTGGAAAAGCAAAATTTCTTACCACCATTGATCTCTCCAAAGGTTATTGGCAGGTTCCCCTTACCACCAGGTCTCGTGAACTGACAGCTTTCCGGACACCTTGGGGCCTCTATCAGTTCACCGTCATGCCTTTTGGGCTTCATGGAGCACCTGCAACCTTCCAGAGACTTATGGATAAGGTACTGGGAGGTCTTTCAAATTTTGCATCTGCTTATTTGGATGATATTGTCATCTACAGCAACAGCTGGGAGGACCATCTGCAACATCTTAAAGCTGTTTTTGAGTCTCTTCATGCTGCATGTCTGACTTTTAATGCAGCTAAATGCACCCTTGCCAAGAAGGAAGTTCAATATCTCGGACATATTGGCAATGGAGTCATCAAACCTCAGATCCAGAAGGTTCAAGCAATTCAGTCATGTCCACTGCCGCAGACCAGGATGCAGCTAAAATCCTTCCTTGGGATGTCGGGTTGGTACCATAAGTTCATTCCTAACTTTTCTGCCAGAGCTACTGTGCTTACAGATATGACCAGTCCCAAGGGACCTGTTCAGCTTCAGTGGTCGGAGGAAGCAGAGAGAGCTTTTCAGGACATCCAAGGTGCCTTGAGTGGACCTCCAACATTACACTGCCCTGACTTTGACAAGCTGTTTGTTTTGCAAACTGATGCATCTGGGCGTGGGCTGGGTGCAGTGCTGCTTCAAGGGCTTCCAGGGGAACGTCATCCTATTGCTTTTATAAGCAGAAAGCTCTACCCATTGGAAACTCGTTATTCCACCATAGAAAAGGAGTGCCTAGCTGTGAAGTGGGCCTTAGATTCACTGAAATATTATTTGTTGGGGACACGTTTCATCCTAGAAATGGATCACAAGGCTCTGAAGTGGCTTGAAAGAATGAAAGACTCAAACAGCAGAATAACCCGCTGGTACCTGGCGATGCAACCATTTCAGTTTGATGTCCATCACATCCCTGGGAAGCTGAACTCCACTGCAGGCTACCTGTCACGCTGGCCCATGGAGTTTCCAGAAGAGGGGGAGTGTGTGGAGGTTCCTCCATCTTTTACCAAGTGACTGGCTGGGGGAAGATGATTGGTTGAAAGGCAAACCAGGAAGTGGAACAATCCATCAGGCTGCTGGAACAATCCATCAGGCTGCTGGAAGCAGGAGACTTGATCTTGAAGAATCTGCCTTTCTCTACTAATAGTTTAACTGCTAAAATATTTTGGTGTTGGGTTGTTTTGTGTTTTGATAGTTGTGTTCTAGTTCAAATGTTTTGATTTGAATTAGTTATTTATGTTTATGTGCTGTTTGTCTTTGTGTCACCTCTTACCCCTCCTCGTTCATGTAGGCTAGCCTTTGTGTATAAATTCCCCTGTCTGTTCATTGTGAAGGTCAGTTTCTGGTTTGTTATCCTGTGTTAGGTATGCCTTAGTTGATGATTTCTGTTGGGCCCATTTTTCTATATTTTGAGATTAGCTATTGAAAGCTTTTTGTTAAGAACTTTTTGGAAATAAATTGGAAATATTTTTCATATAACCTTTGTCCTTGTGCCTTACTGGTCGGACCCTCACAATTACACATACTGACAAGTTAATTTAATTTATCTCTTGGTTGTACATCTTAAAAGAAAAGTGACTATTTGTATTATGTGTGTTCAGCTGTCGAGAAGAAGTGTTACCGAACCTTTGGAATCATGGTTGCTGTGGCACTGATTCATGGTGGTGTGTTACCTGCATTTTTCACAGAGAGGCTGTACAGTAAGTTGTGTGGTCTTCCAGTTTCACTGCCTTCCCTGGAAGACATTGGTGATCCATCTTTGGTGGAGAAACTGAAAAAGGTGCATTTAAATTTTCACTTGCATTCATAGCATTGTTGGTAACCATTAAGCTGAAGTTCGAGAAAAAGCAGTCTGTACTATTTTTGTTTTCCTTATGTTAAAGATAAAGGAGGCCCTTGATCTGCCATCAGCTACAGATGCAATTTCAGAAGCTGCTGACAGCCTGTCTTTGCTGGGGTGCTTCAGGCACATTATTACATCTTTGGAGGGACGTGACGAAGTCCTACAGTCTGCTATAAACTTTTATGTTGATGGTAGAACCAAAGAAGCACTTGAACAGTAAGTTCCCTTTTTGCTTTTACTGTATTTGTACACACTCAAGAGTATTCTTTCATCAGGTTCACATTGCCTGACAACCTGAGATCTTTGATTTGTTATAAAACATTTTAATGGTCAAAATCATTTAAAATCTACTTTTGTTAATGATTCTGTGGCAGTTAAATATTTTCATACTATCTACAAAGTTGTGGTTTCGTGTCATTAATAATAATCCATCTGTTACAAAATTTGTTGAATAATCCTCTTTCGCTCACTGGATCTGCGTCAAATCCTAAAAACGAATAAAATCCTTTATAGTGAACCTGTAGCTTAATATGTTTTCAACCAATAGCAAAGTTGCTGTTCGGTGTTGTCTTAAATAGGCTATTCCATCGGTCTTAAAAATTATTGCAATAAACGTTAATATTTTCAGATGACCCTTTTAAAAGTAATATAATGATAAAAGCGTAATAATGTAAGCACATCCCCTCAAAGATCATTAAACTTTAATTTATTAAGGAATGTTTAATAAAATGGACTGTTAGTCTCTAACAAATAATGCACTTTATTAAAAATGCAAAGAACAACATGTAATTTAAACACCATGCACAACTGAGACAGTAAATAAACAATATTAAAGAGCAGCATGTCTTTAGAGATGAAGCAAACATCACAGCCTGGTGAGGCCACTTCATCAAGTTTGCGGACGACACAACAGTGGTGGGTCTCATCAGCAACAACGATGAGACGGACTACAGGAACGAGGTGAGCCGCCTGGCCTTGTGGTGCGGACACAACAATCTCACTCTCAACGTGGAGAAGACAAAGGAGATTGTTGTGGACTTCAGGAAGAGGGATGCCCAACATGCCCCTCTGACCATCAACAGCACCGCAGTGGAGAGAGTAGACAGCACCAAGTTCCTGGGAGTGCACGTCTCAAAGGACCTGTCCTGGAGCAGGAACACTGCAGCACTGGCCAAGAAGGCTCACCAGCGTCTCTACTTTCTCCGCAAGCTGAAAAGGGCTGGAGCTTCAACCCCCATCATGTGCACCTTCTACAGAGGTGCCATAGAAAGTGTCCTGACCAGCTGCATCACTGTGTGGTTTGGTGCATGTACTGCATCCTGCCGCAAGAGCCTCCAGCGCATCGTGAGAGCAGCTGAGAAGATCGTCGGCACCTCCTTCCCCTCACTGCAGGACTTACACAGCAACCGCCTCACTCGGAAAGCCCACTGCATGGCAGGTGATCCCACACACCCACTACACAGCTGCTTCAGACTGCTGCCATCAGGGAGGAGACTGAGGAGTCTCCAGGCTCGAACCAGCAGACTGAGAGACAGCTCTGTTCATCAGGCAGTCAGGATGCTAAACACTCTGCCTGCTCTGCCCCCCCTCCCATTTGAACTGCCTTAACACTAAAACTTTCTCACACATTACCACACAACACAAAGATTTTAACACTGGACTCTGTGTCATCAAACGGGTTATTCACTAAACTCTCGGTCATGTGCTCATACAGTTTGCACTACTTCTCATACTTGCACTAATGTTTGTATTACATCACTGCCTATAGTCATAATACTGTTTACATTCTCTGTTTACATTTATTAATACTGTTTACTTTTATTACTACTGCTTACATTTAATTACTACTGTTTACATTTACACTACTCTAATATCTACACCACTGCTGATACATATACAGTGTGCTCTGAACGGTCTTATTTAGGGATGCCCAATGTGCCTTACTGCATATGCCACTTTTTGCCTCTATAACAACATCAACTACTACCTCATACATATACTGTGTACATTAACTCATACGCTGCTTTGCCACTTTGCAAATGTCAATGCTAGAAACCTTTAGTTTATTTTAGTTATACTTTTTATACTCTTTTTTTTATACTAGTATGCAAAAACTCAGGACAGTATTATGTTCATTAAATGTTTAATGTTTTAGTTTTAGAGTTGGTGTAAATTTTCATACTCTTATACCACTATGCAAAAAACTCAGGACAGTGTTAGTTTTACTATTTTATGCTTATGTCTATTATTATATGTTTCAGTGTTTCAATGTTTAGATGTTTACTGTTGCACCGAGGGACTGAGAGAAACGCAATTTCGGTCCTGTGTATGTCCTGTACAGTACATATTGCAGATCTGACAATAAAGTTGACTTTGACTTTGACTTTTGACCTACTGTTTCTTATGGGGACATAAGCCCAGCTCACATCCTGAGTAAAGTTTAGGCTAGGTTTAGGGTCAAATCGGTAAATGAAAATTATGGTCCTAATTGTTTTTTTTAATTGATTTATTGACTATCGCGACAGGCGTAGTAGACTGGTAAATCGAGAGCTTCGCCTCTGGCTTCACCACAGCAGACCGGTGCAGGACCCGCATCACTGCAGATGCAGCAACAAGCCGCCTGTTGATCTCCCGCTCCATTCTTCCCTCATTTGTGAACAAAACCCAGACATATTTCAGCCATCTTTAAGCACAACACGTAATTATGTTCTCATTAGAACTGTTGCTGAAGGATCTGGTGACATGATATGGAGGGCACTCAATCAATGTGAGAGCTTGGCACAAATGCAGAGATTATGCGTTTCCTTACATTGTTTTTCCTGCTATGTACTTATTTTTATAGATTTGCTGATGGACTGAACACCTTTGGTCTCCTTGACCTTGTTCGAAGACACGCCAGTGTTTTCAGGGAAGTATTCACTTCCTTGCCAAGACCACTGATGGCAGAAGACCTGAAGAGACTCTTTGAGCCAGAACAAGCAACACCTGGAAGCAACCAATGGCGTGTTGAAAAGAGAATTGAAGGATTCTGGATAGATTTCCTGGTTGAAGTGGAAGGTAGTTTTAAAGGATTCATACAAAATTCAACGTGTAATATTCCTACAAACTCAATAACCATTTCTTTTGTTGAATTTACAGAAGGGGAACATCCAATAACACTCGAGAACATTTTGGTTTTTGCATCAGGCGCAGAAAAAATACCACTTCTTGGCTTCTCTACACAGCCAGTCCTAGCTTTCAACCCTGACCAGGGCAGATTGTTTCCTGAGGCTAACACCTACCTGGTTACTCTAAAGCTTCCTGTCCACAACACTTATGAAGACTTTACCACGTTCATGGTGGAAGGGATCATTCAGGCTCCCACTTTTGGTGTTGCCTAGTTTGTTTTATATAGATGTGCTGGGAGTGTTAAAAGAATCGGCGATTATTTGTGACACTAGTGTTTTTTTTTTGTAAACATTTATTTTAACTGTAAAATGACTGTAAAAATACTGTAGGCTCTTTAGTTTTTATAATTTTTAAACTAAAAGTAAAGTGAGAAAATACACGGACGGGGCCATTGTATTTACACGCAAACTTCTACCCAAGACTGATGGACCGTTGTTGGTTTTATCAGCTGGCAGGTTCTATCGTACAAAGTTGTTTAAAAATAGTTAAAAGCGGTTACTGTGTTCTGATAGGTTAGATGAATTTGAAATGAATATCGGTTTAAATATAAATGTAAATTATGCACATTTCAAACTGGCTGGGAACAAATGTACCAAGTTGTGCAATACCATTATAAGGTGGCAGCATGGGTAATAAATAATTTGCTAATAAGAGGCGAAATAGGAACAAAATAAAATCCACACAAGACCATTTAACTCGTACATTTATAATAAATCTCAGTTGGATTATTTTACGCACCAATGATTCTCTCATGTTAGCATCTATTGGTTGTGCTTAGCTTTTAGCTTGTGCTTTAACAAAAGAGCATATTTCTGTTATGAAAATTTTTCATCAGAAACTGATTTGTTTTTTTATTAAAATTAAAAAAAAACTAGAAACACAACTGAAGACGGACTAATCACTTCTGCCAGGAGATAAAAATATATTCAATCATTAAACAATAAGAATGGCCGCTAACTGATGTACTTTTTTCGAGATTGACCTTGTTTAAAAAATGTTTGTTTTGATGAAAATAAATTTCCTAATCAAATGTCCAAAAGACTTATTTACCTCAGGAACCACAGTTTATTTAACCGGTTTAAGAGCCGTCTTCCACTCAGTTAGCTTCCTGAAGTTGTGAAATGCTTTTACTTAGCAAGGTTAAAAAGCTTTACTCAATCCTGCTGTTTGAAATGTGATATAGTTCAAGTTAAAAAGCTTTACTGAATCCTGCTGTTTGAAATGTGATATAGTTCAAACTGTCAGTGATCCAACTACTGAACTAAATGTAAATAAAGACAAATGTAGCCAATATGTTCAGTAATTGTAAAATTATTTTGTTTCAGAAATGTGTCTATAAAAGAGGAATCTCATTTGGAAGAAGGTTGATATTTTGATAGAATTACGGTCGCACCTGTGAGAGTGTGCTCGCGCAAACATTTATGGCCGGTTTCTGTTTGACGTATTGAGCCTTCGCAAGATCTGACAACACTATGTGCGTTTACATGGACATAAGTAATCAGATCAAACGGCCGATCGGATCAAAAGTGTGTCATGTAAACACCCCGTTCGGATCATTTTTTGTGTATTCGGCGTGATCCGTCCTAATTTGTGATCAGTTCGAAACAGGTGGTTTACACCGATCCGTTACCCGTTCGGTGTGCATGTAAACACTTGATCTGTTCCGTTTATCAAACTGTCCTGACTGCGCATGTCCTAACCCTGTCCCCTGACAGATCTGTAAATGTATTTTTTACACAGACATTAGGATTGATAGTTTATGGTACAATTAAGATGTCCTAACTTAATACAGTCAGGTGGTTTAATAAGGACTCTGAGTTTCTGCATGACTCACAGGATAAAAACACATTTGCTGTTCTATCAGGCTACAGAAACATACATTTTGGAAGTAAAATCAAATATTTTGTCACCAATTTTTAGTTGTCCTAAATCACATGCATACTGTACATTGAAATTGTGAAAGTATGTGATGAGTTGATAAAGAAGTTACTGAAGAAGTACAGTAACTGTAGTTTTAAATGACCAAATAATGTTTTTTTGGTCATCATTACAAGATTTGATCTGTGCACATCGTCTGTTTTGCACAAACGTTTTGAATGTTTAATTTTTGTTTTTCTGATATAAGTCAAATTGCACTAAGAATGAAACATGTTTCTAACAAGCAGTATCAATTGTTTACAAGAATTTGTTAAAATGTTTGGTCTATTAAAGAGCTCAGATGTTCACTAGTATTATTTGCAGTTTTTTATTGTGATAATATATTTATACAAATGTTAACTGAATGTGAACACAAATACATGACAAGTATCTTTTTAGAAGAACTCTCCACTGTGACTTCAGCAACCTGAAGGTCATCTCTACCTCCACCTGACTGAGCAAAGGTAAACTTTAAATGACTTGAGGAGTCAGACGAGGAGAGTTTGTGTATCCTTTGACGAGCCAGTCCAACAGCAGGTATGTTCCTCACAGACTGCAAAAAAAGAACATGCCAATATTTAGTGTTCAACTTTTTATTTGTTTAAAGGCATGGTTCAAACAATTAAAACTTTACAGTAAGTATGTCTACTGATTACTTAGCTGTAATAGTTCTAAAACTAAATACAATATAGTAAATGTTAGCCTTACATTTTGGCAACATTTAACTCCATTTGTTTAAAGACATGGTTCAAACAAACTTTTTTTAAATAAAACTTTACAGCTAAGTATCTACTGTCTACTGATTACTTAGATACTAAATACAATATAGTAAATTTTAGCCTTACATTTCGGCAACATTTAACTATTTGTTTAAAGACATTCAAATAAACATTTCTTTAAATAAAACTTTACAGCTAAGCATCTCTACTTTGAGATACTTAGCTGTAATCGTTGTAGTAATACTAAATACAATATAGTATACAGTATTAGCCTTACTTTTGTCAACAGATGAGCCCTTTGATAGGTCTGAGTGGCGCAGGACATTGGCATCATGCCTGGCATCGTGACACTGATGCTCCAGAAACAGGAAAACAGATGAAGAATAGTAATTAATAACAAATACAGACAGTATCACGCAGACAAGTAGAAAAAGAAAGGACAAAAAAGTTTATTAGCATATAGCATTTTTATTTTCTTACCAACAGTTGTCCACGACAGCTTGGAGGACAGAGGACGTCCAGCGCTCTCATCCTGTGAATAAAAAAACTAAAAGCACGCGCTGCTTCACCTGTAGTTCAATCAGGGAGTGCAGAAAAAAACTCAGTCGCCGTCATTACAATCTGGTGCGGGTCCATTTTTGACGTCTTGTTTACTTTCGTCCCGGAAGTAACTTCTTCTTCTGTGTTTTTTTAAAGGGGAGTGTACCACTCTGCGCATGTCAGAACTTCTGATCAGAATAAAAGCCTGCTGCATGTAAACACTCGTCATGAACGGATTGTGCCCATGTAAACGGTGCTATCTAATTATGCAATCAGAACACATTTCAATCAGGTCACAAAATTTTGTCCATGTAAACACAGCTACTGGCTGCTGTGGCAGAGGAGCCGAGCGGTTTGGGCGTCGGCTGCCCCGCTGAGGTGGAGCGGCTTGTGGGTCTGGCGTCTGTGCGTCGGTGTTCGGCTGTGGTTCCGTGGAGCTGCCGTTTATCTGACGAGTTGGAAACCTGTGGATGCTGGGAGCGGTTCAACTGAGGTGGATTCTGCGGTGTCGCTGGGCTGCGGTCCTCATAAGTCTGGTTAAAAGAGCTGTGGTTCTGCGGAGCTGCTGTTCATCTGGACGACTGGATGCGCGTGAATACTGGGAGCTGTTCGGCTGTAGTGGATCCTACGGTGTTGCTGGGCTGCGGGATCGGTTCTTCAACGTCGTTTGGACGCTGCTGCAGCTGTGTTGAGGCGGTGGTCGGGGGTCCTGACTCTTGGCTGAAGAATACTGCCATCGGGCGGTAAGTTTAAAATATGGCAGGCAAATCCAGACAAAAAAACATGAGCCGCCTGAGTATAACTCAGATGATTTGGATGAGATCAAACGGTCCTTGAGTTTCATGAGCTCTGAACTGGAGAAACTAACATCCCAAACTGAACTCATGAAGGGTCTATTTGAAGAAGTCAAACAATTAAAATTACAAATGGGACATGAAGATAAAATTATGGAATTAGAGCATAAACTGGATTACCTTGAGCAACACACAAGACAAGATAACCTTGTCATCACGGGACTTGAAGTAAAGACTCGCTCTTGTGCAAAAGTTGTTTCTGGTGCAAAAACGACAGAAGATGGGATATAGAAATTGATCATGATGCTATTTCAATGTGTCACACTCTGCCCAGAAAAACAGAAAATACTAAACCAGTAGTTGTTGTCAGATTTATCAGTAGAAAAGTCAGATTTATCAGTAGAAAAGCTAAAATTAATGTACTGATGCAGGCTAGAAAATTAAATGGAACAAAAGTTTACATAAATGAACATTTAACTAAGAAAAATGGCAACATTGCTCATGAAGCAAGGTTGTTAAAAAAACAGAGCAAGATAGCGTCAACATGGACAAGAAATGGTAACGTCTGGATCAAGGTACAGGAAGGATCACAACCTAAAATAATAAGAACTTAGGGATTTGGAAAGATTGAGGTGTGACTAAGTGATGACTTAATAATGTATTATGAAATATCCTGTTCAACAATTACCATGCGAACACTCTGACGAGCAAATACACTGACTGAAGAATCAAAATACAAAATATACAACTTAGAAGATGTCATCGACAGAAATCTCTTTCCAGTTATAAAAGCTAGTGAATATTATAATATAGATCAGTTTAACGAAATTAATATTGCAAATGGAGCATTCTCTATAATTCACTTTAATTGTAGAAGTATAAATGCAAACATATCTAATATCTCAGACTATTTAAGAAAATTAAATAAAACGTTTTCAATAGTAGCACTATCTGAAACTTAAACTCAGGTAGCCATGGATCACACAGAGCCTTCTCCTCCTCTAACCTCCAGCCTCACCATGGAGGGCTTAAGCACTGACTGGGAACATGAAGAAACTGGGGTCAGGAGCCCCCTCCATCCACCTTGTCACAGCCCCCTTGTTCAGATGAAGACCCCAGCCCATCATCTGCATGTGCTGTCCCTGACTCACCCATGGATTCAACATGTGAGGACCAGGTGTCAGAATCTCCTTTTCCAGCCTCTTTGGGTAAGATGTGCCTTTTAACTTGTTCTAAATGTGGCTTGGGTGTGTTTAACATCTGCTTTTGTTTTATCCAACAGTTAATTTTGTGAAAAGCTACAAGTGTTTTCTGGAGGGCGGTTGTCCAAGCCCCAAACACCAGGAGAACGTGAGGTGTGCTGTGAATTGGGTCAATCGTTTTCTCCGGCATATGGCTGTAATCAGCTGAGCACCTGGCTCTTCCTGGATGATGTTGGGCATATCCAAAGGTAAGCTGGTTTGTGGTTGTCACAATGTATTCCTGTAAAAAGCTTAACATGGCAATGTGTTTCTGCAGTTGGCTGTACAAGCTGATGTCGCAGGGGAAAACCAGCACCACTGCCTGCATTCATCTCAACAATGTGAATCAGTTCATGGAGTATTTCACAGAAACTTCACCGCCATCATGCAGGTTGTCAAGATCACAGCAAACTGGTATCTTGAGGACGTTAAAGAACTGCATTCACCAGCTGCGTAAAGACTTGGTGCTTCACCAAATAGCTGCTAAAAAGGCAAAGTTGGCTCACATTATTTCAGCACCGACCCTTGTGAAGTGCCAGGACTTGGCCCACTCCAAAATCCCTCAGCTGCTTGGTAGAACTTGATTTTTATCTGCATCCTATTGTGAGCAAATGTGTTTAATTTAAACCCCTCTCTCTCTCAACCCCCTCAGACATGATGGATGATGATGAATCCCCTCAGCTGAGGCATCGCTTCTACAGCTACTTTTCTGCCCTTATCGCTTCACTCTACGTCACCGGACTGGTGTTCCTACTAGCATGACTGTGTCCGAGGTGGAAGCTGCCAAGGCAGGTGATCATCCAGAGTCCCTGGTCTTTGTTGTGAATGTAAGTTGTGATTTACCAGCTCAAGGCACAATAAATCCAGCAGAGCATGGTGGTGAGCTAACCAATTTGCATGTCTCTTCCACAGGTGAGGAGCACAATAATTTGTTTTTCTTTTTTCGTTTAATGGACACGACATACTGACAAGTGAATCTGAACTTACCACCTCAGATTGCTTGACCCTCTTGCATGTAGCCAAACACAATTTTTTGACAGTCATTGGTAAAGTATATCCAGATGAGTCAACTCTGGAGATTTCAGAAGTCCTACTCGTCGTCCTACTCGGATCTGATACACCCATATGTCCCTCCACGTGCTTTGAGGTCAGAGGATCAGGTACTCTTAATAGTTCCAGAAACTCGCCTTAAGCGCAGGGGTGACAGGGCGTTCTCTGTAGCAGGCCCAAGACTCTGGAACGAGTTACCGCTGCTCATCAAACAGGCCCCCTCCCTCTCGGTTTTCAAATCCCGGTTAAAAACTCACTACTACTCCATCGCTTTCAATGCCAGCTGATTTGTATTGGATCGTTTGATTTATGATCTGCAATGTTTTTATGTTTTTCGTGTTGTACTTCATTGTCTGTGTTGCCTGTTGCGTGTTTGTTTGTCCAGCACTTTGGTGTGGACTTGTTCCTGTTTAAAGTGCTTTATAAATAAAATGGTATGGTATGGTATGGTATGGTCTATTATCTTGAAGCACTTATCATTTTAAAACACCTGCAAAGGGTTGGTGTGGCCAAAATTATGACCGTAAGTATCGTTTATTTACTACACCTCTTGACTTTCACACTTTTTAACCCTTCTACTTAAAGCAATACCGTATACTTTTTGAACAGGTAGAAGAGTGGACCGCACGGAAGCCAGCAGGAGATGGCTACACTGTGGTTGGTGTAAAAGAGCATAAGACGGCAGCACATCAAGTGGCCATGTTTGCATTGGACCAGGAGGAAGAGATGGTAAATAAAATGACATCTTGAATTTACCGTTTGTATTATTTAAGAAACAAAAATTAATGTTTATTTTTTCTCCAACAGTGGTTTCATATCTATTACATGAGAATCCGGCCACAGATTCTGAGGTCCAGGACATGTCAGGAGGATATGGACTGTGGATGGTTTTTCCTTTCTTCCATAGGGAAACCTATTTACAATCCATCCAATGACTTAAACAGACTTCATTTGAAGTAAGTTGACATCAGGATTAATTATGTATAAAGTATATGTATGTATGTATCTGTTCAAAGTTGCACTTTTACATGTTACTTTGGAAAATTGACAGTTTCCTCTTGAACTATTTTTTAGATACAACCTAAAACCAGTAACAAACCAGGAAGCTTGCAGAGTATATGAGACTTCCGTAAAAACAAAAACAGATGTTGAGAAGGCGTTGGTGGCGGACTATCTGACACATTCAAGTGCAGCAGCTCAAAAGCACTACCGAATGAAGATAGCCCAAAACATTGTGCAGGCACGCATCATTTTGGACAACACTACAGGTGACTCAAGGTAAGATAATTGTACAGTTCACATTTTAAAAACTAAGCCTCGTAACAGTTTATTTTCACATGAACTACTGATTTAACCATTTCTTATATCATCTTTTTAGTGAGGCCAAACCGTCAACGAGCTCAAACACCCAGGTGGATTTTCACATCGCATTGGACAAGCTGCTGCAAGAACATCCTGTTTCTCTGGATGGGAAAGTTCCTTCCAAAAAAGAGCATGTAGCAATTTCTGAAGAAGACGAGAGGAAACTCTATGAGAGATGGTTAAAAAAAATCAGATGAAGCTACGTATCCAACATGTGCTCGGTATGCTTGATTCTTAAGTTATTCCACAAGTTAAACTACATGGTTCATTGTATGCTGCTTATATCAATGACAATTATATTTGCCTTCATCACAGAACACTTTACCGGTGCCTGCCCTCTTGAGAGTCATCTGCAAGCATGGCTTAAATCAAGGGGTTGGACAACCAACGTTCCTACTCCTTCTGCAATCTTGATAGATTGGAGGCCATCTGGAAAGATCGAGGATGCCACCCATTCAGACCGAATTGTTAAGTCCATCAAGTCCCAAAAATGGAGAGGCCTACTCGTGAAGGAGATCGCTGGAAAGAACCGTGGTGTTGTAACCACACGGGATTTGCGTGAAGGAGAGGTAGTATGTGACTACCATGGACGCATGAGGATAGCTAAAGAGGGCCAAGCAATTCACCATACATCAACAGACATTGAGAATGTTTTTATACCAAAAAAGATCAGGCAATGTGCATTGATGCACACAACGAACATTGCGACTGTCACCCTGACCAGCAAACATTTGGACGGCTGATCAATCATTCGAGAAAATGTTTTAACCTTAGACCGAGACTTATAGTGTAATGGATGAGGGGGTAGAGAATGACATAATTCTGTTTATTTCTTCAAAAGATATTGCTGTGGATCAGGAGCTTCTCTTTGATTATGGAGTCAAGAAAAGCTCATTCAAAAGAGGGACAGGACTTGGAGTGGCTTTAGGGATAGTTTCTTTTGGTTAGGGTTAGTGGGCTTTTTCATTTTGACTGTACATCTCGTTTTTTATCATTGTCTTACTTTTCATTGACTCAAGCTCAGTAGATCAAGCATCAGACAGGCCACCTCCCTTCCACAGTTCAAATCTCTGATTAAAAACTCATCTTGTTTTCACAAGCATTTCTTACATTATGAGTTGATTTATGTTGATTTAATGTTTTTTATGTTCTATGCTTCTACATTTTAAATAGTTTTATTAAATCTTCAGTATAATGATTAATGTTTGGTATTTTTTAATTCATTTTACTCCTATTGTTGTTAAGCACTTTGATAAGAGTTTCTGTTTTAAATGTGCTTTACAAATAAAGTTGACTTGAATTGACTAAACTGCATCATCTTTTCTTTTATCTCCTTCACTTTCATCATTAATACCTTGACAAGAGAGACACTGTCCCAATCTCAAGCAGTTTCCAAACTTGTAACCTCTAGTTTCTGATAAACATGGTCTGGTTTTGCTAATATACACAAGTGACTGAGTGGGACATTTTATGTGTGTGCATTTGCAAGAGACTGTGATCACTCCAGTCGTCTGATTTAAACAGATTTCCTGGGCCAGATCCACTGAACAAGCTCTGACGTAAGTGGGACTGGCATCTCTGTCTAGGTGGGGTTAAGCACTTCACAGAGATACCAAACTTGCAGAGAAGAAAGCAGACCTTGTGTCCCAAATCATCTGTTGAATTGTGTAATTTCGCCTAAGAAAGACCTTTTAATCAAAGAAAAGATGCAGTATTAATCTCACTTGTTCATGTTGTTATCTTGACTTGATTCCTGCGTGCAATACCTTGTTTGAAAGCAGGTAACCTCTAGTTTCTGATAAACAGGGTCTGGTTTTGCTAATATACACAAGTGACTTGGAGTGAGACATTCAGATGCATATATTATACACTTGTTCAGAAAATGTGTTTCCTCATCCCTCTGACTACTGTCAGGCAAACAGTTTCAAAATCCTCCACAACCTCAAGTGATTTTTGAGCAATGATTTTGAGAACAGATTTGGACTCGAGGATGGAGATTAAGTTTTGTTAGTTCTGTGGTACTTTGAAAATTTGACTTTAGGGTGGAAAATACGGCATGCGCAAACGTTTCTTTGTCTGTTAATAACTTTGGCTAGGAACACTCCAGCGAGATGGGTTTGACACCGACCGAAAGGTCTTAGTAAGCCGGTTCGGAAAATGTTAGCCCCGCGGGCACGAACGTGCTTCCCACCAGTAGGGGAGGGAGGGAGTTTTACCATGGTTAAAATAGCAAAAGTGTGCAGAACTGGATCAAACACCCATTTTCTGGTTCTCCAGAGCGAGACCTTTCCAATGCTGTAATGTGCATCTCCAGAGCTTCAAAAGTGACCGAGCTATGGCCATACTGTACCTGCGAGCAAATTCATTCATTCATTCAACCTTTATTTATACAGGCTAACCTCATTGAGCCCTGGGGACTCATTTACAAGAGGGACCTGTCTCACTCACACCCAGGGTCAATTTAGAGTTAACAATCAACCTAACATGCATGTTTTTGGACTGTGGGAGGAAACCGGAGCACCCGGAGAAAACCCACGCATGCACAGAGAGAGCATGCAAACTCCACCCAGAAAGGTCCCCGGACCGGGATTTGAACCAGGGACCTGCTCATGACACATGACGCACAGGAGATGGAGGCCTTAATTCGTTAATATGAATATGCATGGGTACCTCAAGGCGGCCCACCACTTGGACGGGGAGGACAACCGTTTACAACATCAGCACCACTCCCACATGCTTCTCAATCTCCTGTTTTAGTGAAGACTGAGTCAAATGAGTCGATTATGATTGAAATTCAGGGCCTCGAGAACGGTACTATTGATATACAGGTGGGGACCCAAGGGCGTCCGAGGGGATTTCACCTGGTTTTGACCACTTGTCTTTATGAATTTTTGGAAGTACAGTATTTTCTTTCTACATCCATTGTTAGTTTTTTTCACAAGTCAAGGCTGTCGCTATTTTTAAACTGAGGAACGGAGTTTAAAAAAGTTTAGCTAGCTGTACATTTGAAGCAAGTGCAGCCATTGTTATGTTAGAAAATGTCACGGGAGGCCTAGTAACTTTTATTTATTGTAAAGCAGCGTTAAAAAACAGGATTAAACTTGTGCTTTGTATGCAAACTATGCAAGTTGTCAGTAAAACATTTTTGATTGACCGTTTTGTCCAAAAACCCCGTTTACATCGAGTTGTATGTAGCTGATGTGTTTTTCTGTTTAGTTGTGGCAATTGACTAAATTCAAGTAAAGAGCCAATTAAGGATACTGTAGTTGTTAGCCACCCAGTGCTTCTTCCCCATGATGGTTTCAACAGTTTATCTTAATTTTTTATTCACTTTGAGAAGTGTGTTTATATGATTATTGAAAAATATATTTTTATGTAATGTAGGATGCAAGCTGTATGTGTGAAATACAGAGATAGACAGATACATTTGTTTTGAAGGCATACCTGCAAACTCATTAAGGAGGAAAAATGTGACAAAACGTTGCGCCAGTAAAAAAAATCAAAAATAGCGTTCAATACCGAGCAGCTTCAGCTAGAGACACTGACGTTATACGTTTTCTCACTTTGGAATAGAACAAATGGTTTACTCCATTCACACAGTGATGAAGTTAGTTATTTTACGACTCGGTCATGTTTACGTTTCATCAGCGTGGTTCTCCTGTGTCGTCACTTTTCAAAGCTGCATGTCACGCAGTTTATTTTAATTTAATGAAGCGTCAAGCTCCCATACTTTAGAGGACTTGGTCGAACAGTTTTCTCTACGTCGGTCATTTGTAAAATTGTCTTAATTTCCTTTGAAAACACCGCCTCTACTCCGTTTCCACCTCCCACCTCACCCGCGCACTGCGTTGTTTTGCTGTCTCCACCCACTATTGTCTGTACAACACAGAAACTTGTCCGTGTTCATGACTGTCAAATATTTATTTTTCTTTCAGATTCCAACCTTTGGTCAAGTTTTGATCGAGATGCTACAATGGCTAGATCTCACAGGAATCATACAACGGATACCACGGTTTAAGTTCAGAGATACTTGTCTGATCATCCTTTACAAGATTGGAGGATCTGCTGGCCTACTGGAATGATCACAGAAATGTTTATCCACATTTGTTCTTGTTGGCTAAACAATATTTATGCAGACCAGCCTCATCTGTTCCTTGTGAACGTGTTTTTTCAAAAGCTAGAGAAGTTGTTAGCAAAATAAGAAGAAATTGCCTGAGTCCAAAAACTCTTATTCTTAATTAAAAACCTCTGAATTCCCATCCCCAAATTTCATGACTGTCTTGAGTTACACAAGCACAACCCACCTTCCCTGCACCTACAGTTTTCTAAAGCTGCTCTCAATCCCAGATACTAGTCAACATATACTGAATCAGCTGAACATACAGTAAAACAGTATATAAAACAGTGTGTGTTGTCTATTTCACCACTAGATGTCACTGAAATGAACCCAAGTTCAATACAATTGGCAAAGTGGTTCAATACTGCTTTATTGCTTCATTTGGCCATCACTAGTTGCATACTTTAGTATTTTTTCATAGTATTTCTTCTCATCCTAAAGAAGTTATTGCATTGCACTGATGAGTCAACCTTGCTTTAATGTACACATCACAAATAAAAACACAGCCTATTGTGCATGTCTGGCCTCCTCTTGCATTTCAGCACATCTGAGCTCAAAGTGTGCCAGCTGCAGTGTTGCCAGATAGAATCCAGGTTTTCCAGCCCAAAAATCTGTTAAACACCGCCGAAAACCCGCCCAATCAGAAAGTGTCACGTGACACATCACATACAGCAAAGCGGGGGGGGGGGATAAGAGTTAAATTAGGTCCTCTGGATGGGTTAAAAAATTGTAGAAACGCTTCTTCTTTTATCCAACAGACTTTTTCTTTTTTTACTTCTGTATTTACAAAAAAAATATTATATATATATATATATATATATATATATATAAAATCACACACACACAGTACCCCCAACTCCTGTAAAGATATATCGGTGTTTATTTGTTCAATGTGATTAATCAAAACCAGTTAAATGTGATCATTGGTGCTCTTTATTAAGAAAATCAACATGTCACATTTCAGGAACTGATTATTATAGACACATTAAATGTTCACTAATGAATATTTCTATATTTATCATCACAGTAATAGTGTTACACACATTATGTTGTTAACACTCAAAATTAGTGTTTACCTATACTGTAACCTAAACATTTAAGGAATAAACATTTTTATTAATCACTTTAAAAGTTATAAATGTTGTCTTTGGTGCATGTTTGTTTTCCAAATATATGTCCAAATGTCATTCACACGGTGTGTGTGAATGACAGGCATAAAACACTTTGTAAAACAGTGCTTTATGAAGTTCAGTCCGTTTCCTTCTATCAGTTGAGCGGCAGTTCTGCCACATCCAATATGGCGGCCGCTCTGACGTACCGCCGCTACGGACCAGCCCACTCAACGAGGCGTCCACTAACTGCCTCACCAGTTCTCTGTTGGGATCGCCCTGGCAGATGACAATAGCCAATCAGTGATGGAGAAAGGTCAGAGGAGCTTTGCTATGAAATAATGATGAATGATTGTTTGAAATTCATTTAATAGTTAACTCAGAAACCGCCGATCTGACTCCAAATCCGCCCAAATTATCACCACCCGCCCGAAGCTATTTTTAGCCGCTAAGTAGAGAGTGAAAACCGCCCAAATGGCGGTAAACCGCCCAATCTGGCAACACTGTGGGTGACATTGGCATCTCCCATAATGCACCCTGGTCCACCATGAGGGTGGATGAAAGGTATATTTGTATATGTAATAAATGAGTTCTTTCAAAAATAAAGTTGTTTTAAATAAATTCTAAAATATTTTTTTCAATAAAAATTGAATGAATATATTGAAAAAAAAATCTTATACAAAAGGGGAAAAAAAGTTTTTACCAGAGCAACTGAATTACTAGTGGAGTAAATACATTTTAAATAAATTCCTAAATAAATAAATGAAAGTAAAATGAATATTAAAAAAAATAAAAATGAATATGGTAGATCAAAAAATAATGTATATCTAAAGAGAAAGTAAAAGTTTTTACCAGAATAACTAAGAATTACTACAGGAGTAAATTAAATGTAAACAAAATTCCAAAATTTGTGAAGGAAAACTGAAACTAAATGAATATTTTGAGAAAAAGGATCAAAACTAACAAAATTAGTGTTTAAATGAAAGTGGAAAATAATTTACCGGAGCAAATTAAATGACTACATGTAAATGAACTATATTAACAATAAGAAATATTTTAAACTAATATTAATCTTTTAGTTGAGATTTTTTATTACTCAAAATTATTTATTTATTTATTTTGTTATCATGACAATATAACGTTTGCCGGCGCGACATTTTGGCTTATCACAGAGCCTTCTTCCAGCAGTGGCACACTTAACAAAACAAACATATTGGAGGTCTGCAGTCCAATCTGATGTTGGTCCCTTGCAGTGTTGCCAGATAGATTCCAGGTTTTCCAGCCCAAAAATCTGTAAAACAACGCCCAAAACCCACCCAATCAGAAAGTGTCACGTGACACTGTGGGACCGTTCAGAAAGTGTCACGTGACACTGTGGGACCGTTCAGAAAGTGTCACGTGACATATCACATACAACATTCTGGGGGGGGGGAGGTTAAATTAGGTCCTCTGGATGGGTACATGGGTTAAAAAAATTGTAGAAACGTTTCCTTTTTTATCCAACAGCCTTTTTCAGTCTGAACTGTACTAAGCTTATCCACCTTATTCCTAGCCCCCATGATGCCTTGCGCAAATTATGTGTACGACTTCCGCCAAAAGTCAGAACTGGCACTTTTTTTTTTTCACGCTAGCAACGCGCTAACTGGTTTTCGTCAGAGGTTTTAAGTCATAAAATATGTGGGAACACGAACGATCACAACTCAAATGTGGAGATATTGTTTTACCGCTACCTACAGCTGTTGAGGGGTGGGAGGACGACTTGAAGAAGTGGCCGAAAATAACGTACACTAGCATATTTAGCTACTAGCATACTTAGCTACTTTGTTGACAGTTGCTTCAGATGGCGAAGCGATGAGCAATCTGAAAAGCTCTGAAGCTTATTAGTATCTTCACATTAACAAGGTTGGTCCTGTTATGTTAAGAGAGGTGGGACACTTTATTTACCTTAAGGCAAACACAGAGTCCAGTCTAAGCATTAAAAATCCACATCTCCAGGTCCAGCTAACAATGATGTGCTTTGGACTTTTGAGCTGCAAGATGTTTATCTGGACACCAACTGAGCACCTGGAGCTTGACATTTCTTTTGACAAATACTTTACTGATTCACAAATGAAGCACCTTGAGAACTTTTAATAAAATACAGTAAATGAAAACAAATAATGAAATAGACAGGAAACGATCTTTAAAAACTTGATAATGACAAAAGTGACATTTAGATAGAAACAGTAGTTTAATCCAAAATTAACTGATATAGTGCACACAAAAAACTAACCTTGTAAGAAGGTTAACAGTCAACTATTGTACATAACAAATGAATCATTTTAGCAAATACTTTTCTAATGTAATATAGTTAACATTGCATCCTTTAAAAAAACATGTTAAGAGTTGTGTTACGTTTACAGCAAGTACACCAGTACTGTACATGTTTGAGAAAAATGTTTACATTTAATGTCTTCTCACTTCTCACTTGAAATAAGCTGGCATCCTTTGCGTGTGAATGCTGGAATGATTACATTGACACCATAGCTCTTGCAGCAGGTCCCTCACTGTGAAACCACGATCACCCATCACCTCATCTCCAGCACGCAGATAGTCCAGAAACCCAGAGTTCTGTGTTATATACCTGTCACTGCATTTACCACCATAAGCATCTGAAATAAACATGATTATTCCAGAGGGAGAAACAGCCAATAAATATTTCACAGTGTTATTTGCATGTATGATTCACTTCTGGAGTCCAAGTTTTTAGCTTTCTGCAAAACATGTTGCTTTAATTGTTTCACGGGGCAACCATAGAATAAGGTCGTTGGTTTGTTCTGACATTATGTCAATCCACATTCCAACAGTCATGCTGCATGTGACTGTGGTGGTGTTTACAGCTTTACACTCTCATCAAGCCCATCTGAAAGTAACAGTACAGTATACAAGCATTAGGGTTCATTTATGAACACACACACACACCTAGATTATATATATGTAAATAAACGCACACACACACACACCTATATTATATATATATATAAATAAACGCACACAGCATACATATATAGGTGCGTGTTTATTTGCCAGTTATGAACGAAAATATTTGTATCATTTAATCACTGACTACATAAAATCATAAAACTAAAAGATGTCTCTTAAATCATACCTGGTGTTCTCGATCCTGGAGGATACGGTGTCTTTTTTCAGGTGGTTTCTCGTAGCCCAGCCACAAAGAAGGATGCAGGTTTTTGTTTTCGGAGCATGTTCAACACACACTAGTTGCAGCCACAAATTCAGCTTCGTCTGATTATTCGTACAGCCACGAACAGCGCAACAGGTACCCGAGCTCCACAAGGACATCTTCGTGACAATATTAGCTCGAAATAACAGAAAACAGAACTTCAACGACGCGCACAGATTAGCAAGTAAACAACGAGGAGCCAATGCAGAAATTCTACTTCCGGGGTCAAACGGAAGTAAGACACATTATCGCTTCTACAGTGACACCCTCAGGAATAAGGTGGATAAGATAAAATTGTATTGATCCCACAGAAAATTGTTGTGCCAGATTTTCAGTATAAGGAACATACACAACAACCACACAAGATATAAAAAAACATCAAAGAATATAAAAATAGCAACATTTAAGTTCTAAAACAGGTCAGGTTTAGACAGAAACATTAAAGTGTTTATTGTGGTGCAGGATTAATTTTATTCTTCTTTGTATAGGAAAGAAGAAAGGAGTTGAAAAGTTTGAGAGCCACAGGGTGGTTCTGTGGTAAGAGTCCAGTGTGGCATGCAGGGATGGTCTGAAGAACTTTTCTTAAAACATTTTGAAATCTATAAAACAAACATTTTGTCAAACATTTAAGGAATAAACATTTTTAATAATCACTTTAAAAGTTATAAATATTGTCTTTGGTGCATGTTTGTTTTCCAAATATATTAGTGTGTGTGAATGACAGGCATTAACATAAAACACTTTGTAAAACAGTGCTTTATGAAGTTCAGTCCGTTTCCTTCTATCAGTTGACCGGCAGTTCTGCCACATCCAATATGGCGGCCGCTATGACGTACCGCCGCTACGGACCAGCCCACTCAACGAGGTGTCCACTAAAACTGCCTCACCAGTTCTCTGTGATCTATGATAGCCAATCAGTGATGGATAAAGGTCGGAGGAGCTTTGTTATGAAATAATGATGAATGATTGTTTGAAATGTTTTTAATAGGTTAACTCAAAAACCGCCGATCTGACTCCAAATCAGCCCAAATTATCCCCACCCGCCTAGAGCTATTTTAGCCGCAAAGTAGAGAATGAAAACAGCCCAAATGGCGGTAAACCGCCCAATCTGGCAACACTGGTCCCTTGTTGACTCATAAACAAGTGGCTTCTGCTCTGCTCCCCCTCTCCTTTTATACTCCGTTGGCCTCTCCAAGCCACGCCCCCTGTAAGAAGCCCATTTGTGTGTATGTGGCTTTTACCGGTGCAATTTGACTAAAGCTGTTTGTGTGTATAAATTAAATAGTTGTTGTAATTTTTAAGGAAATTCTATATTTTAATTCTTCCAGATGTAATGATTGTGAGAAAACTGTTTTTATATCCCATTATGTTTATTTCATTTTTTTTCATGATGTTTTTAACATAGGCTTCTACGGTCGAATTAAAGGTGCAGTCTCCAGTTCTGTAGTGCAGTCTGTAAGTTGTCTAAAAATATATTTTTAACATATTTCTTCACTCTGTCACTATCTCCTGACAGACTGATGTTAGACAAAGTAATCTCTGAAAAAAACTATAGTCCCCTTGCTTCTCCAGGTGGTAAATAAGAATTTCTAAAAAGCCACAGTGACCCGCCGTTAACCAGCCAATAAAAACAGAGCTTCTAACTTCTCACGCTCCTAACCCACGCCCCCCACCCCCATCCCAGCCTGCAGCGGCCGTGCAGGTTCTCGTTGAAATAATTGCAAAGCGATGCAAAACTGTTTTGTATGTGACACAGATGTATTAAATTCCCCTTCTTCATCCCTGATCTGGGATTTTCTTTTGTTTTTTGGCCAAAAGTCAAGTGATCGCTTCCTCCTCCGCTGAGTCATGACAGAAACATTGAGGAAATGAATGAATTTGTCACGAGCGAATTAAACTCATGTCCGAGGGGTCACGTGACCGGAATCCAAGATGGCAGCACGGTGAATAACTCCTAGGACAGTGTTCGAAAACTCCCTTTAAAACCCTTGTAAAAGCCGTAAGTAAGGCTCTAAAGATAAAGCATTGATATGTCCAAAGCTTCGTCCGTGAAACAGTGCGAAATTTTTTCAAAAAGACGCAAGACAACCACCAAAACAGCGCCAAGTCCAACGTGCGGTGAGGACGCTAACATGGCTAGCATAGCTGAAGTGCTAGAGGAGCTAAAATCACTCCGGTCAGATTTTGGAGTCAAGCTGGACAGTATTGATGAAAGGCTGACCGGAATGGCGAGTGCTATGGGTACACTGGAAGCTAAAGTGTCTGAGGTAAAACGAGACTTAATAGACCAGGTGGCTCATATGGAGGAGGCGGAGGCCCGCATAACCGAACTGGAAAGCTCGTGCGAAAAAGCAGAAACATCACTAACTTCAGCTATGAAAAGAATCCAGCTCCTTGAGGCCAAAACAGATGACCTGGAAAACCGAGGAAGGCGAAAGAATCTGCGTGTGTTTGGCATTCGAGAAGGAGCAGAGGGAAAACAATCACTTTTTGATTTTATTAACAACATGCTACCGAAGTGGCTGGAGCTAGCACCAGACAAGTCATTCGCATTGGAGCGAGTGCACCGCACGCCGCCCTCTGGAAAACCAAACCAGGTCAGAGCGGTTCTGATTCGATTCTTAAAGTTCCCGGAGAGGGAATTTGTGTACCGAGAGGCAAGGAAAAGAGAGATTCTACAAGATGGGGCCAAAATCACGTTTGCACAGGATCTATCGGCGGAGACGGTGCGGATTAGACGTGGATTTCAACCGGTGGTGAAGCTGTTTGTTGACATCGGTGCATTCCGTGGGTTCCAACACAATCCCTGCAAACTTCGGATCCTTCACAGTGGAAAAATTCATCTCTTCTCAAAGAAGCTGAAAAATTCTACAAGACTCTTCCAAAATAAAACGCAGCGGATGCTTCTGATCAGTGAGTCATGAAAGACAAACTGTGTGTGGCTGTTCCTGCTGAACTGATCATCGACCGGAGCAGAAGCAAGATAAGTTCCAAATAAATGTGCAGTTCATATAAACACAGCTGATTGTTTTTAAGTACTCAGCATTCTAAGTCTACTTTGAATTGAACTGTTTTGAAATAAATGTTAAAAGTTAAGCCTTAAATAAGCTATTATCGTTATATCAGAGTCAGAGTCAGAGAGTCTTTATTGTCATTTGCACCGCATGTGGTACATGTGATGAAAACGAGATTATGTACACGGGGTCCCAGTTACATCCAACAACAAATGCAAGAGAAAAACAGTAATAACATCTAGAATTAACTAAGAAAAACATCAACTAGTAATACACTAAGCCTAATATAGTGGGAATAAACAGCAGCACGAACATGAGTTTGTATGAGCAGATGGTCACAGATGAACACAGATGAACACAGCAACAAGAAAACAGATCAGCATCAGTATGATGTGATATTTTGCAGTGTTTATTTTTTATTTTATTTTTATTTATTCATGAGTCTAACAGCCTCAGGGTAGAAGCTGTTCCTCAGTCTAGTGGTTCTACACTTGATGCTCCTCAACCTCCGTCCTGAGGGGAGTGGGGCAAAGAGTGAGTGTGCTGGATGAGTGAGGTCTTTCATGATGCAGGTGGCTCTTTTCCTGCATCTGGAGGTGTAAATGTCTGTGATGGTGGGGAGACTGACTCCAACAGACTTCTGTGCAGCCTTCACCACTCTCTGTAGAGCTTTCCTCTCTTCAACTGTGCAGCCTCCATGCCACACATTGATGCTGGAGCACAGGACGCTCTCCACTGCACATCTGTAGAACGAGGTGAGAATCAAGGGTTAATGATATTATTTTAGTTGTATAATTAGTAGACACTGTCTATTGTGTGGAGTTTGGTGGGGGGGGGTCACGTTGACTAGTTGCTCCTCAGTAGTGTGGATCAACGTCCTCCAGATATTTGGTTCAAGGGGCGAGGGGGGGTGCATTTCAGCCGAGAAATGCCAAGGTTCAGTTGGGGATTGTTTATGACTAGTTCTGTATTTTGTTTGAGTGAATGTGTGAATGGGTGTGCAAATCTGCATTTTCAGTACTATCTCTACTTACTTTATTTACTTTACTTCAGTATAACAATAAAATAATCTGATATGGAGAAAACAACCAAAGGAACTATTTTGAATATCAAAATTACAAGTTGGAATGTCAGAGGAATAAGAAAGTTAAACAAGTATTAGATCGACTAAAATATTTGAAATCTAAAATAGTTTTTCTACAAGAAACTCACTTGATTGAGCCAGAAATACATAGAATAACCAAAAGATGGCAGGGTCAGGTGTATCATTCTTCCTTTACCAGTCACGCCAGAGGAGTTATCATTCTTATACATAAGTCAATACCATTTCAAACTATAAGGTCAATTGAGGATCCATATGGGAGGTATATCATTTTACAGGGACATATTGCAACATTAAAACTAAATCTGATAAATGTTTATGGGCCTAACAATGATAACCCATCCTTTTATGAAAATTTATTCTTAACATTATCAACCCTGGACGGACATTATCTCATAGGAGGGGACTTCAATTGCACCCTAAATCCAATTTTGGATAAATCTACTCAAATTGACACCAGTCACCCACAAACCAGGAAAACACTCCTTAACTATATAAAAGATTTAAGAATAAATGAAGTATGGAGAACAAAAAACCCAAATAACAAGGAATTTTCATGTTATTCAAGCACACATAAAACCCACTCGCGTATTGATTATTTTCTCATCTCCGTGGAGTTACTGCCTCACGTGGAGAACTGCTGGTATAATAGTATTGTAATTAGTGATCATGCCACAGTGTCCCTGGAAATTAAAGTTAATAAGATTGATCAAGGGGTGACAAGATGGAGGATGTGTTGCAAATTCAAAAGGTTGAAGGAAGCTCTGAAACGAATGTGCAAATTTTACAGGTTTATTGTACATTATAAGAATAAACCTTGCAGCAACCAACAGACCTGACTCCAAGCACAGTCCAACACACACATCTTCAAAGGCAGGGCCACGGTTATAAAACCCCGGATGTCGTCACCGCCTCCTGGAACCTGGAACCGCCTTGGACTGCTTCAGGACCGCCCTGGAACCACCTACACTACCACGTGACCCTCCTTTCTGTCAACAAACTATCAGCTCTGTATGTCAATCATCCAGTGTTATGTCTGTTGCATGTGCAGGCGTGTAACTGTTCCCTAGTGAAAACAAAGCCCGAGAGAAAAACGTTCTGCCTAGTGTCACATTTCACATTATAAGGCAGAATTAAGTGAATACAAATAATGAAACATAATGGGTGTAATGTAATACTGATAGAAATATATTTCAGATGCAAACACTCCTGCTAAAAGACTCAGTTTGTTACATTTATAGAAACATGCATTGATAAATATTTTGAAACAAATAAAGATGAAACTACAGATAGTATTAGATGGGAACCTTTTAAAGCGTATATTAGAGGAGAAATGATCAGCTTCAACAGTAAAAAAAAATAAACAATTTAACCAAGAACTCAAATCATTAGAGCAACAAATTAAATTCAACGAAACAGAACTCTATCAGAGCAATGATCCTACGAAATTACATAGACTGACTATTTTAAGAACCAGGTATGATAAATTAACAACAGAGAAAGTGGCAAAAAATTTAATGTGGACTAAACAAACATTTTATGACCAAGGAGAAAAGGCAGGTAAATTATTGGCTTGGAGGGTAAAACGAATGCAAGCGCAAAGAACAATTAACAGTATAAAATCCAAATCGGACATTTTAACCACAGACCCTTCAGAAATAAATGAACATTTTAGAGAATTCTACAAAACCTTGTACAAGTCTGAATATTCTGAAAACAAAGAAGCACAAGCTGCATTCCTTAATCAATTAAAATTCAACAATCTTTTAGAGGAGGAGAAAACAATTCTTGATGGTCCTTTAACAACAAAAGATATATCTGAAGCAATAGACAACATGAATAGCGGTAAAACGCCAGGTCCTGATGGACTTCCAATATAATTTTATAAAGCATTTAAACATAAATTAATCCCACCACTTCTCAACATGTATGAGGAATCATATAAAACTGGAATACTTCCAAACTTATTGAGGTTAGCTACAATAACTCTTTTGCTAAAACCAAACAAACCCCCGGATGAATGCTCCTCCTATAGAGGAATCAGCCTTATGGGATGTGATACAAAGATTTTGTGTAAAGCACTTTCTAGGAGGTTAGACAAATACCTACCCAATTTAATAATAGATGATCAGCAAGGATTTATTAAAACAAGGCAAGGCTACCATAATATAAGATGGGTTCTTAATGTATTACATGAAAAACACAATTGTAAGGACGTAGCGATGTTATCATTGGACGCACGTCAAGCTTTTGATAGAATAGAGTGGAATTATTTGTTTGAAGTGCTCCCCAAATGTGGTTTTGGTGAAAATTTTCTAAAATGGATACGATTACTATATACCGATCCCACAGCACAAGTTTTAACAAATAATAACGTATCAAAACCTTTTAATTTACAACGATCAACCAGACAGGGTTGTCCTCTGTCACCACTGCTTTTCGTTTTGGCAATAGAACCTCTGGCGATGGCTGTTAGAGCAAATACAGGAATATCAGGTATTAGAATTGGAGGAAGAGATCATCGCATTTCCTTATTTGCAGATGACATCATATTTTTCATAAGCAATTTGAAGACCAGTATTTCCAATTTGGTGAATCTAATAGAAGAGTTTAGTGAATTTTCAGGATATAAAATTAATAATTCTAAATCAGAGTTAATGTTTCTTAATGAAGAAGAAAGGAGAAACCCTATTGTGGTTACCCCATTTAAAACAACCACAAAAGGTTTTACATATTTAGGCATCAAAATTACCCCATCTCTTAATGAAATAAGCACAACAAATTATAATCCTCTTGTAGAAAAAACCACAGAAATGCTAAATCGATGGTCAAATTTGCCTATATCCATGATAGGTCGAATAAATTTATTAAAAATGACAATCTTGCCCAAATTTTTGTACTATTTTCAAACACTTCCATTACCACTGTCAGATTCATTTTATGATTGTTCAGACAAACTTTTTAACCAATTTATTTGGAGTAATACAAAAGCAAGACTCCGCCTAAAGCTCCTCTACCTGCCTTATGAAAGAGGTGGACTTCAAGTCCCTAATCTCAGATGGTATTACATGGCTGCCCAACTAACATCCCATATGGAAAAGATATATAAAAACCATATAAAAAACAAGTAACCTTATATCATCCTAAGTGTGTTTTGTATATTGTACAACATATAAGGCTTGTATGATACATATAAGGCATATATGATTTACTCCTGAAAGTGGCACCTTTTGCATAGATTTCATACAATATATTAAAATGAATTTTACAAGAATCATATAAAAACTATGTATGTTGAATATAAAAACTATGTATGTTGAATATAAAAACTATGTATGTTGAATATAAAAACGATATATGTTGAATATAAAAACGATATATGTTGAATATAAAAACTATGTATGTTGAATATAAAAACTATGTATGTTGAATATAAAAACTATGTATGTTGAATATAAAAACTATGTATGTTGAATACATGGAACTTATATTTCACATATATGTTTCATATGTTTCTCTTTTTAATTTTATACAATAACTTTGTAAAACACTTAAACTTTACATATATGAAGAAATACAATTACATATAAGTTTTTTGTATTGAAAGTACTTTTTTTAAGGAAATTGATGTCTTTAATTTTTTTTTGTTAATGGCTACCAACAAAAAGTATTTATAAAAAACGTATATGAGTATGAACCATTTATATGCATAAATGACAGGTCAGCTTATGAGAATTGCATAACATTAAAAAATTACCTATTCTTATGGTTTCATGCAGTTACCATCAAATTTACATAATAAACACGAGTCACTTTAGAAATTGACAAATTTTTATTTGAACTTATAATGGTAACATGGTAACTAACATGGTAAACGAGATGAAAAAATTAAGCCTTTTAAATAGCTAAAAACTGTCAACACTTCACACTAACAAATTCACAGAACAATGTATTTAATCTCAATTAGACATTTTTACTTTTAGCGCGAAGCTCTGTGATCTTTCCATTGATCGTGCTTCCAATGCTGGAGGGCTGTGTCCCAGGCCACCGCTCAAGAGTTGCACCTACGTATGAACACAAAAGGGACATGGAAAAAGAATATCAGTACAATTGTTAATTTGAAAGAAACCAAGAAAAATCAACATTAGAAGGTTATTTACATCAAGGTGTGGGGGTTAAAACATTTTATATCACTCTATATGTCTACTAAGAAATACCCTGATGCATGCTCAATAATCCAGGTAGAAAAATCTAAAAAAGCTAAGTCTGGTCCTCTGGACATTCAAAAAACAAAACAAAAACAAAGCAAAAAAAATTAATAAAAAATGTAGAAACGTTTCGTCTTTCGTCCGAAAGACGTCCTCAGTCTGAGTTGCTGTATTCAGCTCAGTCTTATAAATAGCACCCTCTCACAGTGGATCAGCCAACTGGTTGATCCACTGTGAGAGGGTGCTATTTATAAGACTGAGCTGAATACAGCAACTCAGACTGAGGAAGTCTTTCGGACGAAAGACGAAACGTTTCTACTATTTTTTTTGTGCTTTGTTTTGTTTTATTTTTTGAATGTCCAGAGGACCAGACTTAGCTTTTTTAGATCTACTAAGAAATCCATTTCATAAAGTGTTGGCTTTGATTCTTATTCGCCCCAGAATTTGTTATTTGGTTCACTTTGGAACAGAAAGGAGAGATACACTTACACACAACAGACGCTCACTTAAAGTTCCAAACCAGTTTAATTAATCATAAGTTAAAAGTCACAGAATACATTTGTTCTATTCCTAACATCCATTACATTTGTTTAAAAACGTGGACAGTGAGAGAAAAAGAGAGAGAGAGAGAAGAAGGGAGGAGGAGGGAGAGAGGGGGACAGGGAGAACATACAACCTGATCCGTGGGCTTACTTCTGCCTTGCTGTTGGAGGATGGAAACTTTTTATACCCTTCTGTGGGGGTTGCCTGCTTTAAACTGACTCTTCTATGGGGGTTTTGTTTCAGAGACTGTTGTCCCCCCTTTATTGCCAGAAGACAGGAAATACCATTTGCTTTTTTCAGTCTGCAGAACCCTTTTTTCCAACTCACATGAGAGCTGATGGGGGGGAAGTGTGGCTTTAACAGCACCCAGAACAAAGAGGCCAGTGTCTCCTTGCCAGTCATAAATCTGTGAAGTCATAAAACTGACAGAGAGGCGCCCAGGCCCCTCTGCCACAAGCCACTCAGAGACAAGAAGAGATCCAACTTCAAGCATTCCTTAAGTACCAGGACCTCACATGAGTAGGGGCCTACATGCTCACATCCTGTCTCCTCTCAGGAAACCTTTACCATTCTATAAGAGAAACTTGATCATTTTGAACGCCGTGTAAAGACTCCTTCAAAATAAATAAAAACACAAAGATAAAGTATTTTATTTCATAACAAAACCCCCTTTGGACCTCATTAATTGAGGTCCATCCCAAAAGAAATAAAATCACACACCTAATACCGCAGCTAAAACGCATATATACACAATATTTAATCCGTTTTTTCAAAATCCTCCAAGTTATAGTTTTTTAACAAAAACAGTTGTCTCATCAATTCAGGATCTCGTTTTTCCAGAGTGGATGTGATGAGTCTTACCGTCAAAGACCTTAAACAAGGCACGCAGCAGCACCCGCAGGTATGCCTAAGAAAATAGCCAATGATACCATATTATAGATACAAACACCTGTTTCCAGTGACCGAAGATCTTTATCAGCCAATTGTCCAGTGGGTCGTCCAGACCCGAATGAATTTATTAATATGCAAATTGTAGAATATAAGGAAATATATGCAAACTATGAACGATATTAATAGTAAGCGCTTAGGATATTGCAGAATTATGAACCTTGAGTTCCCAAATTCATCCTCCAGCAGTAAGGCAGTTGTCTCCTCGGCTACTTTCGTCTATCAAGGTACAAGAGTTCGAATGCGAGCTCCTCTTGTTGTCCAGCCCAATCCTTTAGCTCCTTCCTGGTTCACGGGCTGGAGCACACTGAACCGTGTGGATCCCCTGGCATTGACACGCACTGCCTGTGGTGTGCGTTCAGCGACCCCCCACGGGTCCTTCCTGACCAGGGCTGTCTGGTCTTGCCTCCCCGGGACTCCGTTGAGAAAACTCCCTCAGCTGGAGCATTTCCAGGAACCACCTATCATAAACAGAATGTGCCACAGCAAACAACACCCAATCAATTATAAATCAGTAGTACAAAGAATGAATCATGCATGTTAGTTGGTTTGGAAGAGGCTTAATCTTCATTAGGGTTAATTATGAGTAGTTTTAAGGCGGTTCATACTTACAAAAAATACTGTACCTTTTCACTCAGCTTATAGCAGAAATTACACACATAACAATAACATCACAAGCGGCGGCAGAGCATAATTAAAAAATAACATAGCAAGCGGCGGCAGAGCATAATTCACAAAACATTGTACACCTGTGGTTCTATACACCTTTTTCCTGAGTCAATAAGTCACATGTCGTCTAGTCAAGTCAATTGCTATAAATCTACAGAACCATCATATTTCTAAACATCCTCTGATCAGGTCCACTTCAGGTTTGAGTGGTTTGAGCCTGCAGGCCAGGAAACATTTCCAAGGGGCGTCCCCCTCCTGCTTCACACACATTTCACAGAGGAAAAAAACAGTGTTGTTAATTGCTCATTTGAAATATGCTTGCATCAATACTCCTTCCTCCATGACATGATTAAAAAACGTTCAAGACCGATGCCGCCTCAATATCAACGCAAGTGAACTTTGTTTATAATGCTAATTTATCAGTTATCCTTAATTAGTTATTTCTAGGAACATTTTTCGGCCTAGTTGTTTCTAGGAAACATTTACAATCTAGTTATTTCTAATTAGTTATTTCTAGGGACCAATTTCAACCTTTCTATTTTTAGAAACATCTGTCAGCCCCTTAACCCCCTTTTGAAACAAAACTTTACCTTGTTTCAATTATGCCAAAGTTATTTGGTTAATAAATTGGAAATTGTGTCTAAATTTAATTTACCATCCTTTAACCTAAGCACTAGTGTCAGATGTTTCCTAAACCTCAGCCTATTGCCACCACTAATTTGGTTTTCACAACCATATAGCTAACTATAATCTACGATATCATCTCATTTTCTTTAAAATTATAATCATTTACCAAAATGTACCCCTTGTGACACATCAGATTCTGCACTCCGCCAAGGATAACTGCAAAAACAAAAATATAAAAGTTAACTCGTTTTGGGGTCAGGAGCTAGGATCATTTCCCTTGCTCCCCTTCAGCTTCACCACAGAGTTACAGGAACCAGAAGAAGCAAGTCGTCAGATCCACCTGAGCATAGTATAACTGAGAATCATGAGGCCTGCGCTGGCAGGCCCTAATGTGCCTATGTGTTTCATTAAAAATTTATCATAGCAGCTGTAGTTTTGATCCCGGCCACTAAGATCAACGACAGATCCTCACAGATCAATATGGGGTGTGGCCTTTGCTGGTATGAGTGACTTCAGGACCATTTGTTCTCTTGTCTGTTTGGAGAACGTGTTCAGCTTTCTCTTGTTCCAGCCCCCAGTGAGACGTTCACTGGGTTCTGATTCTCGTCCGGACCCCCCAAATCCGGACCGTATATCCTGGCCATTTGTGTCTGATGACCATGTTTTGACAGTTCTTTGAGAAAGTCTTTGCCTCTGCTCGGCTGAAAGTTTTTGTGGACAGTCTTTTGTTCTTTCTGTGCCTTTGTTGTTTTCAGTCGTTCCTTGCGTATGCCCCTCAAAGTTCTTGAGCAAGGTTGCATATGAGTTTGTTCTTCCCAGTGAAGTCACAGTGAGTCAGTTTCTGGACACACCTTCATATTAAATCTGATCCGATCTGATCAATAACCACAGTAGCTGAGATTCAAAAGTCAGATGCTGCATGTGTTTTGACAGAGGCCTATCTTAATGCATATTTACCATTATGTGTTCTGTATAGATGAGGTGGGATTCATAAGACTCACTTTTGCCGTTCCATCAACACTGTTCAATGAGGCTATTTAAAAAATTAAAAAATTAAAAAATCATTAACAGACCAGGATCAAATTATTTTCTGTTAACAAGCTCTATTATAGATCCTTCGACAGAGGCATCTTTTAATCTGATCTGCACAACAGATCCAAAACATTAATTTACCTAAAAGTGAAATAATCAATTTACCCTGAAACCAAAAAATACTGTAGCCTATTTTTATTTTAGAAAATATAATTTACTATTTCCTAAGACCCCCTTGCTAGTATACAGTCTATGATAATTAGCCAATTCCTTGAGCCTTCTAAGATCTGCCTTCTTGTTGGATTTATTTATGTATTATGTATATTTTCATGTCTAA
>JBBPBX010009443.1:0-52523 GCA_038048925.1 Garcialebias charrua | reverse complement strand
ACACACAAAAAACAGAATTACATTTGGAAAAAAACTTCCTGTTTGGCTTAACCCATTTAAGCCCAAATTTTTTTCTGAGTTGAAAGGCATACCATTTTATCAGTTGGGTCCTTCTGAATCATGTTATGTATTTATTTTCATCATTCTTTATTTTGATTTGAAGAAAATGGCATTTTTATGACTGGCAACAATTGTTGCCAGTAGTCACACAGCTTGTCACTAGGTCAACTGTCACCTGTTCATAACAGAGAACTAATAATAATATAGTAATAACAAAATAATAATGTAGTCAGAATAAATAATAACAAAAAGTTGGAGCCTCAGGTTCCTCCTGTATAAAATTCCAAACAACAAACAATTTGAACATTTTTTTATTCCTAATTTATTCGTCTGTAGACTCGAATTTTGTAACTTTGTAATCAAAACTTCAACGAACAGTGTTTTTTCTTATAACCTCTAATAACACACACACACATATATATATATATACATATATATATATATATATATATATATATATATATATATATATATATATATATAATATATATATATATATANAAATGATCAAACCTGGTGGCATCAGTTATCGCCATCTTCTGCCCTGCCTACTTGGCTTTGTTCCATGGCGCAGGAGGGGGGTCTGGGCTACCAGCCTCTGGAAGGAGAGGAGATCTTTCTGCCCACTTTTCCAGGTTCTAAATGAATGAAAAAACAAGCATGATAGATGAATGAATATGCCATGTTTTTGTTCATTTATGAAGCTATTGATGAATTATCAATATCCTCCTTTCTACAGTGTCATGCCCCATATGTAGAATGTTCTGTAAAAGCAACATCATGCTTGAGTTTGTGATGTTGGTCTGGATATCATCACTGTTGCTCTTGTCAAATGAAGAGCACTAGCGATCACCTCATGTCAAACATCACAAACACGATTGTGATATTGCTAAATAACATGCAGCCTTGTGTACCTGTAATAGCACCAGCTGTTCACCATGGCACTGTTCAGGGCCCAGCTGAAGCATGGCCACCACCACTTCTTGGACCGTATGTTGACTCTGTAGCGGCTGACAAACTGGTCATGCAGGTCCACTCCTCCCATGTGTGTGTTGTAATCCTGGATACACTTGGGCTGTCTGACCTTGTCCATGGTCCGTTTTTGTTTGTTCCATCTCTTTGCCTCAGTTTCGATGAACTCCCTTTCCATGTTTGACACCACAGTGACCATGCTGTTGTCATTCCACCTTACAATCAGCTTCTCTGCCTCAACCAGATATTCAGCATTTCCTCTGGGTGTCTTCTTGAAGGTCTTGGGTTCTGTGAAAGGAACCTTGTGGAGCTGAGCTTGTCGCATCGTGCCACAGCTGCCATAGCCTCTCAGGGTCATCTCATCCACCAGGGACAGGGTTATGAAGAGGTTGTCATGGTAAAACTTGACTCCAGGTGGAACTTCAGCTTTCTCTGCCAGGCCAAGAACCACACTTGGTCCCTGACCAAGTCCAGTTTCCACCAGATCTGTGTGGCTTCCTACATATGGCTAGATCATCAACATATTTTACCTCAGCGAAACACAAGCTAATGTTAGGCTAGCAAAAAAATGATGTTAGCTAGCAAGAGAATGATGTATGGAAGCGAATAAAAATCTTAGACACACAGGCCTTGACTACATAATTTATTTTGCTAGGAAGAGTATCCTTAGAAGACTAAAATAAGACATTGCACATCATTTTACAATTTGAAATAAGAAAATTAGGTGCAATCCTGCAGACAGTGTTTTCCTGTAGTTAGCGACAAGCTATGTGCCCATTGGCAACTTTTGTTGCCACTTACAAAAAGTCGCCCATGAACAAAAAAATATTTATCCTTGGTACAATTTTTGTGGAGAGTGTTACTGTAGAGACTTGAAAGATTAAATAATTATAAAAATTTATGGGGGAACACCATAAGAAATGTTTTGAAAATTACCTTTTTCCAGGACGATTTGCATATTCTATGTCTTCAGCCGGATGGCCCAGGAAACATGTGATATCAAGCAACAGGAAGCACTTGGAAACATTTTTTAAAATCAAAACCTTTGTCTAAGTTGTCTACTAGTTTATAGGTGGAAAATGTTGCATTAACACATTTTAGATTTTTTTACTGAGTGGAAAATGACAGTGATACACTTTGGCAACAATTGTTGCCAGTGGGGCTAAATGGGTTAATGCAATTCCATTTTTTCAAATGTCATTCTGTTTTTTTCTTCCAAATATAATTCTGTTTTTTCAAACGTGATTCTGTTTTTTCTAATGTGATTCCGTTTTTTCAAATGTAATTCCGTTTATTCTAATGTGATTCTGTTTTTTCAAATGTAATTCTGTTTTTTCTAATGTGATTCCGGCCACTTCCGCTTTGGCTTAATGTAATTCTGTTTTTTCTAATGTGATTCCGGCCACTTCCGCTTTGGCTTAATGTAATTCTGTTTTTTCTAATGTGATTCCGGCCACTTCCGCTTTGGCTTAATGTAATTCTGTTTTTTTCAAATGTAATTCCGTTTATTCTAATGTGATTCTGTTTTTTCAAATGTGATTCTGTTTTTTCTAATGTGATTCCGGCCACTTCCGCTTTGGCTTAATGTAATTCTGTTTTTTCTAATGTGATTCCAGCCACTTCCGCTTTGGCTTAATGTAATTTCGTTTTTCCAAATGTTGTTGTGTTTATGTTGTGTTTTTTCAAATGTAATTCCGTTTTTTCAAATGTTGTTCATTTACACCTTAGGGCCACCGTACATCTCTGCTCCCATCCGGTGTAAAACGTTTGTGAATCAGCCCCAAAACTGAGTTGTAAGTCTTGGAAAGTTGAAATCTCAGACCTCCTCCTCTGTTAAGAGAAGGTTTTTCTCTCTTAACATACACAGCTTCCTTCACACCTCTCTCAAACCATCTGTGCTCTCGGTCCAAAATTTGCACATTTTCATCCTCAAATGAGTGTCCCTTGTCCGTGAGGTGAAGGTGAACAGCTGAGTTTTGTCCAGAGGTGGTGGCTCTCCTGTGTTGGGACATTCGTCTGTGAAGAGGCTGCTTCGTTTCTCCAATGTAACGGTCTGAGCAGACCTCGCTGCACTGGACTGCATACACCACACCACTCTGTTTGTGTGTGGGGGTTCTGTCCTTAGGGTGGACCAGCCTCTGTCTGAGAGTCCTGCTGGGTTTGAAATGTACTGGGATGTTGTGTTTGTTGAAAATCCTTCTGAAATTCTCTGAGACTCCAGCAACATAAGGAATGACAATGTTTTTCCGTCTGTTAGCATTTTTCTGTTGATTATTGTGTTTAGCAGATTTCCTCGCTGACTTGACAAAAGCCCAGTTGGGATATCCACATGTTTGCAGCGATTTGTTGATGTGTTTCTGTTCCTTTTCCTTCCCTTCTGTCCTTGTGGGGATGTGTTCTGCCCGATGCTGTAAGGTTCTGATGACAGAAAGTTTGTGCTCCAGTGGATGGTGAGAGTCAAACAGAAGATACTGGTCTGTGTGGGTTGGTTTTCTGTAAACTTCAATGTTGAGACTGTCCTCTCCCTCCATATGCACCAAACAGTCCAAAAAAGGCAGCTTGTTATCGTTAGCATCCTCTCTGGTGAACTTGATGTTGTTATCAACAGAGTTAATGTGTCTGGTGAACGCTTCCACCTCCCTGGCTTGGATTTTGACCCAGGTGTCATCCACATAACGGAACCAATGGCTTGGAGTTGTCCCCTCATAGGAGTTAAGGGCTCTCTGTTCCACTTCCTCCATGTAGAGGTTTGCAACAATGGGTGACACTGGAGATCCCATGGCACAGCTGTGCTTCTGTCTATAAAATCTGTCATTGAACTTGAAATAAGTTAAATAACTTTAACAAGAACTTAACCAAAAAAAAATAAATAACTAAAAACAATTATTTGTTTGTTTGACTTAATAGTAAAGGTGTGTCTTGTCTAACTTTTGCTTAATAAATGCACTTTAATGGTCAAATTAGCTGCATTTCGCTGAAGCAGTGCAGGGTAATGAGGCTAGTTTGACGTTTAGAAAGCAGCGAGCAGAACGAAGGTGGAAGACTATGGCAAACCGATTGTGTCATTAATAGCTGATGAAGATGCTCAGTCATCCAGGACATGGTAAATTCAAAAAAGTTCAAGACAAAAACAATAAAGTATAATAAATAAAGTCCAGTTTTTGTCTTGAAATTTTTTGAATTTGCCACTTTTATCTATTACATGATACAACGGCATGCCTTACTACTCTGCTGCAATTTAGTGGCTGAAAATGGTACCGTTCAATTTTTTTAGTCAGAATGAATGAAAACGGTCACATCTCGGCCAAAAATTGGTTAATAAATATGGGGAAAGAAATCCATAAATATGATGCTTCAGCCTATAAGTCGCAGGGCATGTAAATTATGCTAAATAAATAAATAAATAACTAAATACAAAATGTGACTTGTACAGCGAAAAATACGGTAACCAGATAAAATTCCTTTAGTATACACTTTAACATCCAGCAGGTTCCTTTGGATCAAAAATTATTAGAGCAGTAGGGAAAAAAAAGTTGAAATGACAACCTGTAAAATGAAACATCAGAAACATAATCTTAGCATGGAGCTGTAAAACAACTCTGCACAGGAAAGACGTGAACTTTCTGCTCTGAAATGTAAACCTTGACTTTATTGTTTAGCTTCTAAGCCCTTAAAGCAACATCTAGCTCATTTGAAGTGGGGTTTTATGGAAAGTTTATGAATAATATCTTCCTGGCTGTGGATAACACTTCGAACAACCTCAGAGACTTTAATTCAGAATGACACATTAACAGCTAATTTGAGAATAAAGGCTCCAGTATAGCTCTGCGTAAGTCCATACACGTGTCCATACGCGCGTCCTGTACGCAGACAGTTCAGCCCCACACCCCAGCGTACGTTCTCGCTTACATTCTCGCGTTTTCGCACCAAATTCTTGACGTCATTTGAGCAGCTGCAGCGAAGAGCATTTACCTACGGGACAAATTGAGGTCGCTGATTGGTCATTTGCTGACACGCCTACTGAATTGATTGACAGGTCGGGGGGGGAAAAGGCGCGAGCTGGCAGCTCCAGCCGCAGCGGTGTTCTGTGTTTATATGTTAATAAAAAGTTCTTAAATAAATAAAATAAAAACAGGGAGCGCTGGTCCTGCAGCCCATACATCAGACCAGCACACCAGGAAATCTCTAGAACTTCCCGCAGCCACGTTGGACCAGAGTTTAATTCACTCGTGACAAATTAATTCATTTCTCATCATTTCAGTCATGGAGTCAATGGAGGAGGAAGCGATCACTTGCCTTTTGGCAAAAAAACAAAAGAAAAGGCCAGATCAGGGATGAAGAAGGGGAATTTAATACATTTGTGTCGCATACAAAACAGTCCGGCGCCGGGCAGTTTATTGTGCGACAACGCGTTTGCGTACGCGGTCGTAAAATTTGAGCTTTGCGCGTACATGCCCTGCGGGGATACGCTTGTACCTCTGTGTAGTGCATGCGTACAGCTGCATATGGAGGTACGCAGAGCTATACGGGAGCCTTACGCCAAATTTACACTACATGCGTTCCGGCTCGGCCTCGCTCCGCAGGTCGCAGCTGAGCGTTTCAAGTCCAGTTTACACTACCTCCACTCCGCTCCGGTCCGCCTGGATGCGCCGCTCCGAGACGCATGCGCGGGAATTGCGAGATCGCGCGATAAATCAAGTGATAAATAATGAAGTCAGAACAAAACAATTCATTCGGTGGAAGAAGGAGAACAACAGTAGAGACTGCCTCGCTGTTTGATTGTTTTTTGCATTGAGATATGAGCGACAGGACATGGTTTGAGCGACAGGATGTGATCTATTACATTTCAGAATAAAATACTTTATTTATTTATTTATTTATTGTATTGCGTTTGTAGGCGTAGTCATAAATGATAGTTTGACAGCATTTTTGTACAAATAAATCCGTATAGAGCTAGGATTAGTCCGCCCGTGGTGATTTTATTTTGTAAATACGGATGTTGTGCTCGTTCCTTTTCCTGTTGGTGCGACGTAATCTTTAAAAGTTGACTCCGGCACAGCTCCGGCGTCCGGCAGAAATAGGATCGGATTCTAATTTTGACGGACTGCCGTCCGCTCGCCGCCGCCGTGCGGAGCCAGTGTAAACGCTCTCATTGATTATAATGGGTGCGTATTTGCTGCGGAGGTCGGACCGGAGCCGGAACGCATGTAGTGTAAATTTGGCGTTAAGGTGTGTGTGCTACTGCTGATCCATGCATTTATCACTCCTAGGTTGGACTGCTGTAGATCTTTATAATGTGGGTGTCCAAAAACTCTTTAAAAAGTCTTCAGTTGACACAAACCCTGCTGCTAAATTTCTGATGAGTTAGAAAAAGAGATCATATTTCTCCAGTTTTAGCTTCCCTCCATTGGCTTCATGCTCAGACTGCAGTTTACTTGTGGTTCCTAGAGTTTCTAAAAGTACAATGGGAGGCAGAGCTTTCAGTTCTTAGGCTCCTCTCTTGACGCTCCATCTTACTTTAAAGACCAGGCCCAAGACTTTCCTTGTTGATAAATATATACCGTAGTTAAGAGTTAGCGTGGGTTTCCTGAGCTATCCCTTAGTTATGCTGCTATAGGCTAAGACTGTTGAAGGACGAACTGACCACATTTCCTCACTCTGCTGCTGTCTTTACTTGCTCTACTGTTCATGTTTGTATTTGCATTTTTTTCTTCAATCATTAACATGTTTTTTTTTCCCTTTCCTCCAATTAAAGTATATCTGGACCTGCCACACTGTGTTCATTTGTTTCTCCTTCCTGTCCTCTCAAATCCTAGCCGGTCAAAGCAGATCCTGTGCCTGGTTTTTCTTCCTGTTAAAAGGGAGTTTTTCCTTTCCACTGTCACCTGTGTGCTTGCTCTAGATGGGAGACTGTGATAAAGTGGAGATTTGACACAATGTGCTGGCTTCCTTAGATAGATTAAATTTACTCATGGGGATTTCATCATGTACGTGAATGTTTTTGCACAGTGCGCAGAGATGGTTTTTGTTGTGAATTGGCGCCATTTAAATAAACTGAATTGAACTTGAAGTGAAATAAACGTGTATCCCAAACGGACAAAAGTGTGAAGGTTAAAGGTTAGTTTTGTATGAATTAGTCCTACCACAGGAGTGAGAGCCATGTGGCAGCTGTAGACCTTGGCGAGGCCAAAGTCAGCCAGCTTCACCTGACCCTGACTGGTCACCAGAATATTCTCCGGTTTCAGGTCTCTGTGCATCACATGGTTAGAGTGAAGAAATGCCAGGCCACACAGCAGCTGCCTCATCAGATCCTGTAAGAAAACAACCATGGCAAAGCAAAATCAAAACATTTTTTTAAAATTAAAATAAGGTTTAAAGACGACCCACATTTAGTTTAGAACTTGTTCGTTAGTTCTCACTTTAATGCGGTCGGGAGATAACCCAGTAGCTGGAGCTCTCTCCAAGTATGTCTTCAGGTCTTGATCCACATGCTCAAACACCAGAGTGACTTTGGTTTCCTGAGCCGACCTCTGGGTGGCACAGACGTCCATAAGCCTGGTACAAGAGAGGAAAACACGACAACTTGTGTCAGAGGTGATAACGGCAGACAGTAGGTAAAAACACTACGTGACCGCGTTACCTGACCACGTTGGGGTGGTCAAACTGCTCGAGCCGTCTCAAAAGTGCCACCTCTCTGACCGTGGAAACAGGAAGGCCATTTTGGTCTGTTTGGACACGGACGTTCTTCAGAGCCACAAACTTCCCGCTCTCGGTGTCCCGGGCTTTATAAACGGTCCCGTAAGCACCACCGCCAATTTCTGCCACTGGCTCGTAATGGAGACTGGTGCAATGAGCCATCGTTCAACCAGACTAAAAGACAAAAGATGTACAAAACACAGAGAAAAGTGACGGTTTAAATGCTATGATGGAAGCTTTTTTTGTTTGTTTTTTTGAGTTAAGAAGTCAGATGAAATGTGACCTTCCAGGAGGAAGAAAGAAAATAGAGTAGTCACTCGCTACTTCTCGGTTCGACTTTAACGGATTTGTTCTTTTGCGGTTTTTCCAATGATCGTAAACTTTAATATTACTCACGTGATTGGGATGGTACAGAAGAAAAAGTTAACAAAAAAATACTTTGGACAGGTGTCGCCATTTTTTAGTTTTCTTTCAATAAGCCTACAATGTAATGCCAGTCCAAAAAAACTACATTACCCAGAAGTCAGTGCTTCCGGCCACTGCTTTCTGCCAAAATGGAGGGAAAGTTTCGATCTGATCCGAACGCAACTAAAAAGTTTGGTTCTTATTCATAGTGACTTTGGCGTTCAGTGGACACAGAGAGCCAAACAGAACCCACTGGGAATTGGACCAGAACTACTTCCAGCCTCTTCTGGAATTTGGGTACTGCTTGCCGGCCCAGGGAGCCTCTCGATTGAGGAGGCATTGCTTGAAGGTCCAGTGTCTTCTCCAGAGTTTTTCATCCGGATCCGTATTTGGACTCAATCGGGACCAGTGTGCGGTTTTGTGCTGGCTAGCTGAAGGTCTGGCTCTCTCTAAATGCATCTTGGTGCTCAACGGCTGCAGAGAGCCAATCAGAACCGGACCAGAACCAGAGCAAGGCTGGAGAATACCTACCGTACTTTTCAGCATTTAACACGCTTCTGTGTATAACCCGCTTTGTCCAATTATTGTCAATAAATTGGAAAAATCCATAAATAACACTTCGCCCTATAAGACGCATCTATTATGCGTCACCGCTACGCGACGCGTCAGCGCCTCATTTGCCCTGCTGAAAATGGCGGCCACAGAAGCGAGCCAGCATGGAAGGACTTTACAAGATAACACGGTAAAAACTATTATTTCTTTGCTGAGAAAAAATATATTTCTTAGCTGACATTATAGCACAAGGGTTCCTGAGCTTAACCGTTCCTTAATCAATTCACGAAATGGTCAAATCTGCTGAATTTAAATTGTTTTGGTTTGACGTCTTCCAAATGGTCGCGTGCGCTACTATAAAATAAATTGTAAAAAATTGAATTTTATCTCAAATGTCTTATACAGGTCAACAGTTTGTGCATTAAACCCCATATAATTACACTCTGAAAGCCTAAAAAAATATCTGTCAAGTGGTTTATATTTATAACAATATAAACGGAAATAAAACTGAAGCGACGAGACGATTCCGTCTCTTAAAAAACGAATAAAAAATTGAATTTGATCTCAAATGTCTTTTACAGGTCAACAGTTTGTAAATGAAACCCATATAATTACACTCTGAAAGCCTAAAAAATATCTGTCGAGTGGTTTAAGAGCTTTTTATCTAAACAGTTGGTATCTGTTTGCGGTAGCTAACCGCTAACAACAAAACTACCGTAAAATAGCTTTTTTTTTTTTTCTCTAAATATCTTATGCAGCTAACAGTTTGTAAATGACCACCAAATAATTACGCTCTGTAAGTTTCAAGAAAATCTGCGGTGTGGTTTATGAGTTATCTTGCTAAAAATAACAGCTAACATCACAGCTAACAGTGGTTAGCTCCAGAGCAAGAGGCCGGGCAGCGACAGAGTCAGTCCAACCAGAGGAGGCTTTTTTCGTACACATGAGCTAGAAACGGTCGGCGTACTCCTCTGGAAGTGTCCCCCTAGCGGACAAAAGTGGTACTGCACCATTTTTTGCCCAAAATGAAAAACTGCGATATCAGATCCAAAAATGCGTAAAAAAATATGGGAAAAAATCCATAAATAACACGCNTGTTGCTCAAATTACGTCAAGAATTTGGAGCGAAAACGCGAGCTTTAACGCGAGAACAAACGCAGAGCTGTGCTTGTGAACGCGCGCTCACAGAACGCGCACGTAGAGCGGCGTACAGGCCGTACGCAGAGCTATACCGGGGCCTTAATAGATGCGGCTTATACAGCGGTGCAACATGTTTATGGATTTTTCCAATTTTTTGGACATTATTGGACAATGCGACTTATAGGGCGGAAAATACGGTATATCCATCCATCCATTTTCTTCCGCTTATCCGGGGTCGGGTCGCGGGGGTAGCAGCCTAAGTAGGGAGGCCCAGACTTCCCTCTCCCCAGCCACTTGGAGCAGCTCCTCCGGGGGAATCCCAAGGCGTTCCCAGGCCAGCCGAGAAACATAGTCCCTCCAGCGTGTCCTGGGTCTTCCTCTGGGTCTCCTCCCGGTGGGACATGCCCGGAACACCTCACCAGGGAGGCGTCCAGGAGGCATCCTAACCAGATGCCCGAGCCACCTCAACTGGCTCCTCTCGATGTGGAGAAGCAGCGGCTCTACTCCGAGTCCCTCCCGGATGACTGAGCTTCTCACCCTATCTCTAAGGGAGAGTCCAGACACCCTGCGGAGAAAACTCATTTCAGCCGCTTGTATCCAGGGTGTGCCGCTTGTATCCAGGGTGTAGCACGGTGGCGCAACTGGTAGAGCTGCTGCCTCTCAGCGAGAAGGTCCAAGGTTCACATCCCGGCCGGTCCGGGGGCCTTTCTGGGTGGAGTTTGCATGTTCTCTCCGTGCATGCGTGGGTTTTCTCTGGGTGCTCCGGTTTCCTCCCACAGTCCAAAAACATGCATGTTAGGTTGATTGGTAACTCTAAAATTGACCCTGGGTGTGAGTGAAACAGGTCCCTCTTGTAAATGAGTCCCCGTGGCTCAACGAGGATAGCCTGTATAAATAAAGGTTGAATGAATGAATGAATGTATTACCAATGCTATCGGACGCTAATGCTAACACAGCTCATGACCATAGATGAGGGTAGGAACGTAGATCGATCGGTAAATTGAGAGCTTTGCCTTTTGACTCAGCTCTCTCTTCACCACGACAGACCGGTACAGCGTCCTTAAAATATATTTAAGCGGCCTTAAAATATATATAAATACTCAAATAGTTATGGCATCCCTACTTCACAGTTTTTCACCTCTCCCAGCAGAGGGTGTGGAACGTAAACCATGCAATAATAGAGGGACTACTGTAAATAAAATAAACACTTTACTCCAACACTATGAAATTTTCCATTTTTTCTAATGAAAGAAAGTTCATGCTCAATAATACAGGTACCAAATCCAATAATTCTCAGTCGGGTCATCTGGACAGTTTCTTTATTTATAGAAACGTTTCGCCCTCCATCCGGAGGCATTTTATCTAATATTTTCTCAAGAAATTAACTGTGAAAAACTACAATCCCCAAATCAGGAGTGTTAGTTCTTCTGGAACCATGAACAAATATATTTGACTACTGTACATTGTAAGAAAAAATTCTCAAAACAATATTTTTCAACCAAATTACAAACATAGTCCTAAAGTAAGTTGACTGATGCTCTGAATGTAAAATGCATGTTTAAGCAGAAACACGCTCTGCAGAACACTACCGTATTCACCGGTGTATAATACGCTGTATTTTTGCTCATTTGAATGTCCTGCGTATTAAACACCGAAGAGTATTATTTATGGATTTTTTCCCATATTTTTAGACCCATTTTTCGCTCCGATTCTTAGTTTTTCATTTTTGGCAAAAATGGTGCAGTACCAGTTTTGGCCACTATACGGGCGCTGTGGGCAGCAGCCAGCAGAGGACTCAGAGAGCGAAGAGGAAGAGGAGGGCCACTTCCAGACGTTTCTAGCTCATGTGTCCGAAAACAGCCTCCTCTGGTCGGACTGACTCTGTCGCTGCCCGCCCCTTGCTCTGGGTGTACCGGTAGCTGCATTTAGCTTAGCTGTGAGGTTCGCTGTTTTTGTTTGCAAGATACCACTCATAAACCACACCGCGGATTTTTAAATCCAGCTGATTTCACATTTGGTTCAGCTCAGGAGCCCGTCTGCTATAGTCAGGTAAGAAATATATTTTTTAAGCGTTTATTTAGCTAAATTTAAAGAAACAAAGCGTCCGGTCCGAGCCGCCTGCCTAAAATTCGGCGAAGTTTTTTTTTTAATCCAGCTGATTTGAACATTTCGTTAAGCTCAGGAGCACGTCTTCTATAAAGTCAGCTAAGAAATATATTTTTTAAGCGTTTATTTAGCTAAATTTAAAGAAACAAAGCGTCCGGTCCGAGCCGCCTGCCTAAAATTCGGCGAACTTTAAAAAAAAAATCCAGCTGATTTGAACATTTCGTTAAGCTCAGGAGCACGTCTGCTATAAAGTCAGCTAAGAAATATATTTTTTCTCGCAAAGAAATAATTGTTTTTACCGTGTTTCCTTGTGAAGTTCTTCGTACTCGCTTGCTTCTGTCGCCGCCATCTTAATTGGGGCAAATGAGGCGCTGACGCGTTGCGTGGCGATGACGCATATTAAACACCGAAGCGTATGGTTTACGTTTTTTTCTTGTTTATTGTTAATAATTGGACAAAGCGTATTAAACACCGGTGCGTATTTTCCTCCGGTGAATACGGTATCTTCAATATATATTTTTTTAGGGATGCACAATATTATCGGCATGGTATTGGTATCGGCTGACATTAGTGTTTAAGTTAAATATCGGACATCGGCCATTCCATCAAAATAACTAACCGATATAAAATACGTTGTTTTTGTATGACAACCCAGTGACAAGGATGCCTACATGATCTGATCACGGCGGAGAGGAAAATTAAAAATGTCGGCGGTGTGGAAGTTTTTTGTTCGGTGATATTGGATACCGAAGATTTTTGGACTACGTTGAGCCTCGCTACATCGTCTGCAGAGTCAGAGATATTTTTCCGACGTAGCCTTACCCAAGTTACAAGCCATCATATCCGACGTCATTGTGAAGCTAATAGCGATAGCACTTAGGTGAGTTTTACCACAGACATGTGGACGTCAAGTATTAGCCCCGTTAGCATGATTAGTCTTATGGCACAATGGATAGACAAAAACTTTGAACTTAAAAAGGCTGTCCTTCATGCACAGGAATGCAGAAGATCACCAGCTCTTACAGCTATTGCACAATTTTTGTAACAAATAAGCCTAGGTGGTTGGGTTAAATGCAGAGACGAATTTCGTCTGTGTATGGGAACATACGCAGATGACAGGAATAGACATTATTATTATTAAATAAGACGGCTATGTTCTGACAAAGCAAAGTAAATTAAAAATATCGTATCGGCCAAATAAGTTTTAACATATCAGCATATCGGCCAAAAATCCAATATCGTGCACCCTTAGGTTTTTTTCCTAGTTGCTCAAATTTTTAATTCTTAAGACCTACAGGCAGGAAATAGGCACATAACTAGAGAGAAAGTCATCCCACCCCCTTCCTTTTCTTTAAATCAAACCAGTTTGGTAGATTTCCCCTGTTCATCCAGAACCCTCTAACCTACTTTCATCCATTCAAACCCGTCCACCGTCTCAAAATCAACAGAAGAGTCTTTTAAGCCTCTTATCAACAGGTCCTGTTGGCGCTCGTTCGGGCTCGTTCGTAACTAGTTAACAACTAGTTATGGAGTGTACCCACAGGGTCCTGTTCACGAGAAACCGGTCCTATTTTGGTGCCTGCCTCAACTAGGTACAAAGTACCAGTTCTCATGGGTCCAGTTATGACATCAGCACAGTGTGGTCACTGATTGGTCAGGGGGCGTAGTCCTAGGTCGGAGGGCGGAGATTCAGTCTTCTCCAGTAGGTGGCGGTATGCACCTGAACGTTGTTTGCAATCCGCCAAGAAGAAGAAGAAGAAGAAGAAGTCTTCCAGGAAATGCAAGCTGCCATGCTGCCAAAAATCGAGAACAACAAGTCGGAGGAGCACTTCTCTTCTGGAGTCTATAGTAGATGGTGAGTGTTTTATAACTTTAAACATATTTCCAGTGAGTCATGCAACTCTCTGAGCGTTTTTGGACTGAAAAACCACCGGAGACTTCAGCAACAGCCGAGAGGCTTTTCTGAAAAAAAAAAAAAGATGGAGGGATGGACTGCGGAGCGACGCCCTCTGGATGCTCGGCCCCTTTCTCTGAAGAAAAATACATAAACAATTATTTAGCTGTCAATTATAGCATAGGTGTGTCTCAGTCTAACGTTTTCTTACTAAAAACGTGATTTAATAATCTGCTGTAAAGATAGTTTGGCGCTTGGTGCTGTTGCACGCGCGTGCGGGACGACAACAACAAGGAAGAAGGCATGCGCTCGTTTATCTTAAATTTAACAACAAAAAAGCTCCTAAAGAATTGTTTCTTAGCTGTAAATTATAGCAGAGTTGCGTGTCAGTCTATCATTTGCTTAATAAATGCACTTTAATGGTCAAATTCACCGGGGTGGTGCAGCTGTTTTTGGTTTAGTCTAAATGGAAACGGTTATATCTGTCCAAAAATGGTTTATAAATATGGGAAAAATTCGATAAATATGTCACTTTGGCCTATAAGTCCCAGGGCATGTAAATTTTGTTAAAAACAGAGACTTACAGGCAGAAATATACAGTACAGCTGTTATTATTTTCCCCCCTCTATTTGAATTTTGCATGTGTTCAATGATGAATTATTTTAAACTATTCTGGTTTCAAGTTTCAAGTTTTTTGTTTGCCATTAGAGTTATGTTGTGTGTGTGAAAAGTTAAATAACTATTTGCCGTGGGTTAGATTTAAATAACAAGTAGGTCAGTGCTTTTTATTGAGGCAAGAAGCAACTTGATGTATCCAGCATACAAAAATAGTTATAAAACTACATTTACTACCAAACTTTAGGAAGAAAATTACAGTAATTTATCACTTTACTATTAGTTGCTCTGAACTGAAATACAATGGTTCCAGCTCAGTGTTGTAGTAGTATTAAAAACATTGTAATGGCATTAAATTTATATTAATAGCTATTAGAATTAATTCAAGAAATTCTGTATATACACTATCTTAACAAATGAGGCTCACACTGTTACGTCGTCATTACTTGGCATCAATGTTAACTGTACTTTGTTTCTGTTTTTGCACTCTTTTTTTGATGCAGACAGTGTCCATGAAGAAGAAGAAGGCTCTTCAGATTCTGTTTCTGACTCTCCAAGCCTTCCCACTTCAAACCCTTCCCCGACCACTGAATCTCCAAGTACAGCTTCAAGGAATTCTACATCCACTCCGCCGGTCAACACGCAGCAGAAAGGCCCCACCCAACACCCCTTACTAGGTATGAAGCAGCACCAAACGTGTCTAACATCACGTTGATAGTAATTTTGTGTTGTGTTTACTATTTTCTTGTAAAACAACGTACATGTAGTAAAACTACATTATCAATTATTCAATTGTGTTAATGCTAAAATGTATTATTCATTTATTACTTTAACTTTCATTCATCAAGTTTATAATTCATATTATTCAGTGTGTTTTTTTTTGTTGTTTTATGATGGCCTTGTTCTTTTTCTAAATTCACACAAACTCTTGAAAAAGAATACATGTCATTTGTTTATACCCACTTGCTTACCACCATAAAGGTGCAAGATTGCTTTATGAAGAGAATCATATTCCTGATGTTACGATCTTTTTTCAAAATTAGCAGGAACTAAAACTTCAATAACGTATTTAAAAACTGTATCATTCTGTACTTCATTGTCTAACAGCCATTTTCTTGTTTGTTCTATCTAGGTCATAGAAAGCGCAAAGCGACAACTGTAGCTGAAAGCTTTATTACAGCTCAGACTGAACAGGAGGAGAAGAACCGGGCACAGCGAGAGGAACACTTCCGGTTAACCATCGAGGAAGCCCAAAAAGCACGTGAGGCCGCTGCTGCGGAGAGTCAACGTCAAGCTGACGCAGCGAGGGAGCAGGAGCAAGCCATTCTGAGGGAGGAAATGGCTTTAAGAAGAGAGGAAGCAGCACAACGAAGGCAGGAGGCTGACCAGAGGGCTGCTTTCAATCAAGCGCTCCTTGGGGTGCTGGAAACGGTTGCCCGTTCCATGGCAAACCGATAAGTTACGAGAGATGTATATTTCTAAACCTTAAAAAAGTTTTTTCTTGTTTTGTATGCCTTAATTTCTAATAAAAACACAATTGTAAGTTGTGCTTCCATCTTATCTTCAAAAGTGAAGCGCTTACAGCATTTTTGTTGTAAGTCAATAGTGTAGGATAAGCAAAGTAACTTTGTTTTTTTTTAACCTATAACGACACTGGTGAAGATTCTATGTTATCCTTTACATGTCAAATCCAAACCAAAATGGATAAAAAAAAAAAAAAGACTTTCATTTGAAGTGAAGACATTTCGCTAATCATCTGAGGAGCAATGTCAATTTAATGAAAAATGGAGTGTGTGAATAAAGTTATAAAGCTGTGGCGTTCTGTAAGCTTGCAAAATGGAGATTGTTCGGCATGTGTCAATCTCCATAACCCAAGCTCACGGCAAAGCACAGCTTTATAACTTGAATCACACACACACACTATTTTTCATTAAATTGACAAAGGTCCTCAGATGATTAGTGACAGTTACAAATAAGGAGTAGCTTTTCTATTGTTTTGTTTTTTCTGTAATGAGTACTGGAAATTGTAGCCATAATACATTATTTCCATGTTTTGTAAATCAATCTACATAGCAGTACAGTTATAAAGGTGTAGGATTTGTGTAATCTGTTTATAATCATCCTCATTCAGGAGTTTCTCCATCATAGCATCTCAAACACCTGTGGCCTGATGTCCATCCTGTGGATCCAGCAGCTTCTGCAGCATGTTTACCCAAGGTCAAAAAATATCTCCGTGAGTTTGACTGGTAAAATGGAGCACAGCAGGATTTAAATTTAAAACACTATAGCCATGTTTTTCAAATCATGTAGTTTTTTAATGGATAGAGGATCAAATCGAAGTTAAAAAAGCCTAGCTTCCTCTTGCTAAACATCACTTCAATTGTTGAGATAATGTGCGATAGCTTAATTTAATAAGCTGCAAGGTTAAGCATAAACACTAAAAGGTTTTTCCAGAGTCCAATGTAATGTAGTTTATTAATAAGTAATGAACTATGCTATGCTATGGAAACTTCATTTAAACGTTCAAAAACTCTACTTTGCTCCAGACTGTTCAGTGTTTTGTGTGGATAAACGCAGCCTTTCCATGGTTCGGATTGCTGTTAAACGTCTGAACAGAAGTTCTCTTCGACGCCTGAAAATAACGTGTCTTCTGTGATTGAAAATCGCTTCCCTCCCAACTCTGCTCAGTTCTTCTACTCTTTGAAAAAGCAACAGGCAAAGCAGAACGTTGAAAAAAGCAACGAGGTCATCCATTTTGTTGTGTGTTGTTTTCCCCAGCTCTTCTTCTTCTATTGTTAGTGGTGGTTCGTAAAGAGCTTAATGTATCACTAGCGCCACCAGCTGGTTAGAAGCGTTGATATTAATGATCCACCCACTGCAGGAGAACTACCCGCCCACTGCAGGAGAACTTCACGCCCACTAAAGGGGTCCTAAGCGTGCAGTGGATACAGAAATAAACCGGTCCCATAGGAACTGGCCCAAACTAGCCACAATGGGACCTTACAGGAACCAGACCTGTTGATAAGAGGCTTTAGAGGCCAGCTTTCTTTAAAGCTTCTAACAATGAGCAATCAAGCACACGTTAAAGGATCCGAGCACTCACCCCGAGCAGTGAGCAGCTGTAGGTGTCCTGTTGCCTTTGTTAGGTATGACACGTGGTTTGTGTCTCTGCAAGTCTTGTTCCTGCTTTTTTCGTCCACCTAATCACTGGCAGCATTTCTGCTGAGTAAAAGTGTCACAGATAAAGGTAGATCCACCCTTCCTGTTTGGCAACAACAAACAATGGACACTGGACCTTAGAGGTCTTTTTTAAAGAAGCTCGTAAACTTATTTGGACTAAACCCAAACATCTTGGGGAGAAATGATCGCAATAAAAGGAAAAGTGACTTCAGTTTGATTTCAACAACCCTCTCAACCTCTTCATACACATCCACCAAAAGTAGACCCTGAAAATTATTACCTTGATTTCCACTTTATTTCAAGCATAATTAATATTTATGAGGCTGCCACAGTTACTGTATAACTTTGACAGACATTTGTTTTACATTAAACATTTCAATTTTTAGATAAAAGCAGCATAAAAAGTGATATTGACTGGAATTTTTAAAATGACTTTGTAAATATATTTTTTAAATATTATAAAATTGTTAATTTACTGAATAGATGCACCAATTGCTCTGAAAAAGGCTAGATTCTGATCATTTTTGCCTTGACAAGTTTGTTTTTTCTGGGCCATGAATGCATCACAGCTTAGCACGCCCTTGAACACACCACCAGTTACAAATCTAGAAGCGAAAGGATATTTTTCCCTCCAATATTATGTAGGAACTTGGTGTAAATCATTTTAAACCGAGGCCTCGCAGGCAACAAAAAGGATTTATCCTGTTTTATATACTTTTTGTTTTCAGGAATGCAAATCAAAACCACAATGGTACAACATGGTCTATAAAATGGGATAATAGTAATTATTTCATGTTAAAATTTTACTTCTGTTTGAAAACTTGGAAGGATGTCATTTATTAATTTTCAGTTGCAGAAAAAATTATGACCTGTTGCAAGTTTGGATAAAGTAAATGTATCTTTACTGTTTTAGATTTGACTTTGCGGTTCGTTTATTACGGACTCGCTCTATCGCGGTTTTTCAAAATAAGACTGGACATGACACACAATTGGATGATTGATGGGCTCATCCATCAATCATCCAATTGTGTGTCATGCACGGTCTGCATGGAATTTTTATTTAAAATAAATTATTTAGCACCAGCTGCACCTTTGTGCAGCCCATGCTGCAGGATAAATTTCCTGCTGCAGCTGATCAGCTGTTCTCCATGCAGAGCGGAGAAGTGGGTGTGGCCAAGAACGCTTGGTGGTGGCTGAGTACAGCCGTGGCTGATATACATAAACTACTATTTACTACTTGTACTACTATTCTTACTTTGCGGTTTTGCACTTATCGCAGGGCTTCAGGGTATGGATCCCCCATGATAAACGAGGGACTACTGTACTGGTTTTTTTTTAACTAATTGTTTGGGTAAATAAAGGATGATATTAGAAAGTTCATTCTCAATAGTCCAGGTATCAAATCCGCTCATTCTCAATCAGTTCATCTGGACAGTTTCTTTTTAGTAGAAACGTTTCACCCTCACTACTAAAAAGAAACTGTCCAGATGAACTGATTGAGAATGAGCGGAAAGGATGATATTAGTTATAGTAAACTAATTTGGCAGGTTAGAGCCACACAAAAATCAGACTCGGCCTAGAAACTGCAACAAGTGCATGTTTGGAATGTGACTCTGTTGATGTAAATAATGACTGGATTAAACTAGGATGAACTAAAAGACTTAAACAGATGGATGAAACAAGATTTCAAGTGGAGCAGATTCCTTTTTTCTTCAAAGCAGAACGTGTTGTGAATTGTTGCAAAGAAAACAGATACATACTGTACCCAATACCTGTAGACTGCAACAATAAATAAAAATTACTTATTGGTGTATAAAGAGTTGCCTTTTTTTGTTCTTTTATTTCGGCTGCTCCCTTCTTCAGGGGTCACCAGAATGGGGCAAATGAGGTTGGAGACAGGTGTGGGTGCTTCACCAATCCCACCCACATTTTGATGTTGTCGGTACCGGGAGTTGAGCCAGCAATCTTCTGATCACAGGCCCATCTTCTCTAAACTCTGTACCACCACTCCCAAAGTATAAAGTGTGTGTAAAGATTTCCATAACTGTGTGAAAATGCCATAATTCTCTCCAGCGGTATGTCCAGCTTTGAGCAGAAGTGTCTGAAAGCACTGAAACACATGAATATGTTAACACTTTTTTGTACAGTAATCTGAAAAAAAAAATGTTGCATCAATATTTGACTAAATACACACCACATACCAGTGACAATATCTAAATAAGCTTCTAAACCACAAGTACTAAAAAAGTTAACGTTGCAGAGGAAGAGACGTACGATTAAGACACTACAAAAGAAAGTTGCATCAGACTGTGCACACACCAACTTGACTGCATTCTTGTCTGTCTCCATCTGAAAAACAATTGACACACATTTCTCTACGTATACTAAAAATGTATAAATTAAGAAGCAGACTGGAGATGTTTTTTTTAATTTTAATTATCATTTCTTGCAGAAAATTTGGCTTCTTCTGCTTCAGACTGTTGACTAGACAGCCCAGGCGTGAAAGAAGGGAGAGATCACTGTTGGTGTCAATGGGTAGAGGGGCTGTGTGCATGCAGCTTTCAGAAAAACGATCTTCTTTAAAATGGAAATAATTAAAAAAACATGTTAAAGGGTTGTATAGACTGGCAACCATTAATTTGCTTCAGCCAAGAAAAGTAGAGATGTAGCACTAAAAAAAGATGAACACTGAAACTGGAAAGTAAAAAAGCTAAAAAGTAGAGTTCATATCTCTGCAGACTTCACCCTGAGGGAAAGCCACGATACGATCTCTACTTCGTAAGGTTAAACTCATGACCAACCGTCACACTTGCACCAGACAACAACGAGGAGCTTCTTGACCTACTGCTGCACAATGTGATGACCAATGAGGAGAGAAGGACATGTACACCTCTTGACATTTTCACTGGCTAACGTCAACAAACGATACATTTGTTGGGAATCATCTCTAATCTCCATTTGGGAAATAATGCAGCCACATTTACAAAAACAAACCAAACATAAGCTTTCCCCCAACAGGTAGTTAAATACATTAATCCTACTGAAACAACCGGAAAACTGAAGGTGAAATTAACAGTGCACCTCTGCGAACTCCTTGATGTTTAATCTACACCTACAGGTAGTCCTCGACTTACGACGGCCTCGACTTATGACGTTTCACGGTTACGAACGCCCTCCCATTGAAAAGCATTGTTTCGAGTTACACTGTTTATGGGCCTTTACACCAAAAAATACTGTACCGAAACTCAGCGGAGGCGGAAATTTACAGGAGGGAGGGGGGAGAGTGTACCTTAGCGGCCACGGGCGGAGGATTACAGCTGAAAATTACAGGAGACCTCATTGTTTACAGGCAGACCGAAGGCAGAGGAGGTTAGGAGGGGCTAACATGCTAACAGACCTTACTGTAAAACTCTGGACAGTGGGTGGAAAAGTACAGGAGACCTTTATTTGGACTGGAGGTTTATGAGGCAGAGAGGCTACAGCTAAGCAACGAGCTAACATGCTAACCGGCGGAGGAAGGCTTCACCAGCTCCCAGTAGGTTATTAACTCTTTTTTCCCTTCATTATGGCTCCATATGTAAGGAGCTAACATGCTAACAGGCCTTACTGTAAACAGTCTGGACCGAGCGAACTTCAGGCAGCCTCAGATGTTGGAGGGACACCGAGCTAACATGCTAACAGGCGGAGGAAGGCTTCATCAGCATTCCAGTAGGTTATTAACTCTTTTTTCCCTTCATTATGGCTCCGAATGTACGGGTTTTTTGATAATTATGTAGGGTAATGTGTTAGGATAGGCTAAGTGCTTGGTAAAATACAGTACTGTATGTATGAGGTGCCGTTTGGACGTATTTTCTGACTTACGACAATTTTCGAGTTACGACGCAGCGTAGGAACAGATCTCCGTCGTAAGTCGAAGACTACCTGTATTTTCTTTATTGCATAGTGTCATGATGAAGAGTGTGTTACAAATTTAAGGCCAATTCATAAACCAAGTAAATGTTGCAACATTCAGTTTGCAGTTTGTTGACAGAGCCTTTCCAATACAATAAACTGGTGTCTCACAACTAGGGATGCGCGACATAAACGGTACACGGTAGAAACGATATAAATTTAGCCTACGATAGAGATCTGTCTTCTACCGGCTAACCCCAGAAAATCAAAGTTGTCAGATTTAATCTTTACTTTTTTTAGTTTAAAACTGTGCATAAGTGGTGTTAAAGTCTTTTCTTCGAGTGCTAAGTAGCGAAGCTATAAGCTAACTTCGTCCAGCTTGCCGTAGTGTTGCCATATTCGGGCGCATGCGCAAAACGTTGCGCTCTGTCAAAAGTTTTTTTTTTGTCGAAAGTTAAAGTAAGCGTTGGTCAGCTTTTAATCACAGTTGTCAATAGGGCTGGGCCATATCATATCGTTACCGGTAATACCGGTATAAAAAGCTTGCCCGGGCAAAAAACTTATATCACGATATGCTAATTTCATGACGTAATACGTCAGGGCGCCCCGCCCCTTAACACCCGAGCGCTTTAAACTAGGGGTGCAACAACGAATCGATAAAATCGATAAAAATCGATTTTTAAAAGTGTTGGCAACGAATTTCATCATCGATTCGTTGTGTCGCGCGATTATGCATCTTTCACGGCGCCGCGGAGCTGTTTTGTTCACCGGTAAAGCTTTTGTCAAAGGCAAGCTGGCTGACTGAATAAAGTTTGAAAAAAAAACAAAAAACTGCAACGTCAGCGTGCTGCGCCTGCGCGTGTGTGGCGCTTCTGAACAGAGCGAGGAGGGAGGAGGAAACAGAGCAGAGACTGTTTTCAAAGTCTATTTTACAATGACCGACGCGATGCAGAGAAAACTGTAAATAAGTCCTACAACGTGTGGGAGTTCGACGCTTCATAGATAAAAAAGCTTTGAAAAGTGACGACGCGACACGAGATAACCACGCAGATGAAATGTAAACATGACGGGCTTCACCACCGTGTGAATGAAGGAAGATCAGCAGGTTTGTTCTGTTTCAAAGAGAGAAAACGTGATGCCAGTGTCTCTGGTAGCTGAAGCTGCTTGTTTCTTAGCTGTGACAGAGAATGTGTGTGTTTTTATTTTTAATGTAACGATACAAGCAGTGTTTAAATGTGTTTTATAAATAAATCTAACACAAAGATGGTGATAATTTAATGATTTAGCTTCAACTTTTAATTTGCTGGCAAAGTCTGAAGTCACTGCATTGTATGGAAGGATGAATTGCATTTAAACAGGAATTACAGTAATTTATTCATCTACTCAAGTGTGTGTAATTAGTATTTTATATTTGTGTGTGTGTGTGTGTGTGTGTGTGTGTGTGTGTGTGCTTGTGTGTTTAACCAAGTGAAACAAGGCATTTCTTGAGTTACTGTAAATTATGATATAATACATATAAACTCTCTCTCATTCCAGAAAACAACAATGACAGCCTTCATGATGGACAGACATCATGCACACCACAGCAAGCAGCAGAGACTGAAAGATCCTTACATGAACGTCACTGACATGAGGCCTCTGTCGATGGTTGAAGACGAAGACTTCACTGCCATGATACACTTTTAACCCAGGTTACAATGATCCACACTTGTAATGGTAAATGGACTGTACTGTACTTATATAGCACCTTTCTATCTAATTGATACTCAAAGTGCTTTACATTGTTTATAGTAGTGTAAAGCACTACATGTCCTCATTTACCCATTCATACAGCACTCTACTAGATTACAAAGAACAAATCATTCTAAAGAGACTAATCAGAGCTTTAGCTCACATTCATACACCAATGGGGCACAAACATGGGGTTCAGTGTCTTGCCCATGGACACTTAGGCATGTGACTGCTGGTGGATTCCAACCCTCAACTCTTGCATTGGAGGACGACTGCTCTAACAACTCAGCCACAGCTGCCCCATCCAGGTTAAAACAATCCACACCTTTAATCCAGGTTACACTCGTCCCTCAAGGACACATTTTACAAAGTAGCTACATTTTGTGCAGGTATAAATCATACATTTGTATATATGTTTGTGTACATTTATTTTTTATTGAAGCTGACTAACTTTATTTTTTAATTATTCAATATTTTACTAACAGAATAGTCAAGTAGCAACCTGTTTTTTGTGCGATTTGATATGTCAGTCAAATTTTGGAATAAAGAGGTGATAATTAAAACTTGTTTCCTTTTTTTTTTTTTTGCCGATTCATCGATGAATCGAAAAAATAATCGGCCGATTAATCGATTATTGAAATAATCGTTAGTTGCAGCCCTACTTTAAACAACTGCGCACCTCCCTTCCACCAGTCTGTACTGGTGTAAAACGCTAATTAGTTACTGCTAAAATGTTAGAAACAACGCGCGCGTCTCTTCTCTCCCCCCTGCTCTGCAGGCACAGACAGCTGTCCCCCCCTCCCCCGCTCCGAACAGCCGCGGTGCAGCATGTCCACCTCTGTAAACTGTTAAACATGCGCGGCTCCACAGTCGCTCCATCAGAAGCAGATCAGATAAAAAAAATGAATCAGAGGAATGACACGTTCCTGCATGAACAGATGAAGCTGAAACATGAACAAGTTTCAGGGTCAGCTGATCAACTTGTAGAAGTTACAGCTCATTTAAAGGTAACATATAATTTGTTGTATGTTTCATTTATGCTCAAAAAATCTTAAGCTTCATTTTATTTAGGCTAGTTGTTTTAGGAAACTACACCTGCACTTTAAAAATGATCTGTTATTTAGATTGAAAAAGTCTGCACAAAATATAGATTAAAAAAACACCACAAAAACTAAAGTGCAGGTGTAGTTTTACTTGGAGACTAAATACTTTACTAAATAAAGTAATTTCAGTAAAATTAGCCCTTGTTGTTTTTTAAAATTTTATATAATACTGCAAAGAAACATGTTAAGTTAATTTTGTCAAATAAATACTTTTTTTTTGGGGGGGTTATATCACGAAATTTATCGTTATCGTTAGGGATGCACCGATAAATCGGCCGGCCGATCGATCGACCCCGATTTCTTTAATTTGGGGAGATCGGTGATCGGCCGATCTTTAAATGAGAAGCCGATTTTGTCCACCGATCGCATCTGCCTCCGCAAAGGTCGGAAAATCATGAAAATTTAGTTTAACAACTGAAAATCAGTATCGGTCAAAATTGGAATCGGCAGGTCAGACTTTCTAAAAATCGGTGATCGGCCAGAAAATTGAAATCGGTGCACCCCTAGTTATCGTGATATACTCTGAAATATCACGATATAATTTTTGAGCCATATCACCCACCCCTAGTTGTCAAGATTTCATCTTTACTTTTTTTAGTTTAAAACTGTGCGTAAGTGGTGTTAAAGTCTTTTCTTTGAGTGCTAAGTAGCGAAGCTATAAGCCAACTACGTCTGGCTTGCCGTAGTGTTGCCACATTCGGACGCATGCGCAAAACGCTGCGTTCCGTCAAACGTTTTTTTCTTTTTTGTCGAAAGTTAAAGTAAGCGTTGGTCAGCTTTAGAGAAACCTGCCCTCTGATCTGTGAACAGAACGCTGTGTTGTGTGATTTTACTGCGAGACCCTCTGGTCAAAGCCACAGAGGAAACTGGTTGCCTTGTCAGCTCTCCTTAAAGCTGAAGGAGACGCCCACTAGAGGGTTGGAGGGTGAAGTGTTTTCAGTGTAAAATGCTGCTCTGTTACTGTTAAAGCTAGGGTCTGCGATATTTGAACACTCTGGGACTCTTTGGGACTTAGAAATATTTTCAGCGCAGAAAAGCATTCTGCTCCCTCCCCTCAGAGCCATATATGGCACAGTCCGTGCTTCTGCTGAACTTGGGATCTGCTCCGCCCCCTGCTTCTGTCTGCTCAGAGCCGCTGCGATATTCTGTGTTTATGGTAATAAAACCTTCTAATAAAATATAATAAAACCATGGAGCGCTAGTCCTACAACCCAAAATCCAGCAGAAATCATCAGAGGTTCACGAAGCAACGTTTGGACATGATTTAATTCGCTCGTGACTTCCTCTCTGTCAGCGCTGGTCTGGAATGTCTGGAATGCTCCACCTCCTCCTGTCTCTGCGCTGCGATATTCTGTGTTTATATGATAATATAACTGTTTAAAAAATTTAATAAAACCACGAATCACTCATCCTACAACACAAAATCCAGCAGAAATCATCAGAGGTTCACGAAGCAACGTTTGGACATGATTTAATTCGCTCGTGACTTCCTCTCTGTCAGCGCTGGTCTGGAATGTCTGGAATGCTCCACCTCCTCCTGTCTCTGCGCTGCGATATTCTGTGTTTATATGATAATATAACTGTTAAATTTTTTAATAAAACCACGAATCACTCATCCTACAACACAAAATCCAGCAGAAATCATCAGAGGTTCACGAAGCAACGTTTGGACATGATTTAATTCGCTCGTGACTTCCTCTTTCTGTCAGCGCTGGTCTGGAATGTCTGGAATGCTCCACCTCCTCCTGTCTCTGCGCTGCGATATTCTGTGTTTATATGATAATATAACTGTTAAAAATTTTATAAAACCACGAATCACTCATCCTACAACACAAAATCCAGCAGAAATCATCAGAGGTTCACGAAGCAACGTTTGGACATGATTTAATTCGCTCGTGACTTCCTCTCTGTCAGCGCTGGTCTGGAATGTCTGGAATGCTCCACCTCCTCCTGTCTTTGCGCTGCGATATTCTGTGTTTATATGATAATATAACTGTTAAATTTTTTAATAAAACCACGAATCACTCATCCTACAACACAAAATCCAGCAGAAATCATCAGAGGTTCACGAAGCAACGTTTGGACATGATTTAATTCGCTCGTGACTTCCTCTTTCTGTCAGCGCTGGTCTGGAATGCTCCACCTCCTCCTGTCTCTGCGCTGCGATATTCTGTGTTTATATGATAATATAACTGTTAAAAAAATTTAATAAAACCACGAATCACTCATCCTACAACACAAAATCCAGCAGAAATCATCAGAGGTTCACGAAGCAACGTTGGACATGTTTTAATTCGCTCGTGACTCGTGACCAGTGATAGGAATAACGGAGTTATAAATAAACGGCGTTACAAACGGAGTTATTTTTTTCATTAACGGGTAATCTAAGTAGTTACTATGTCTATCGTTACAACGCCGTTACCGTTACAAACACTAAAATGGTGTACGTTATTTTGTCTTCTGCGCGCTGTCTCTCGCTGCTTGTTTACTTTTTTTTTCCCTTGTGAGGGAGGGTGGAGGGGGGAAGCAGCAGAGGGGAGGGAGGGTAGGAGCATAGACGTGGGAGCAGAGGGGAGGGAGGGGCGAAACAATAAGGATGATGCTGATTGGCTAAGGTAGAGTGTCAGTCAGAGGTCAGCCAATCAGCGGTTTTGTTGTTCAGCTCACACGCTGCAGGCAGGAAGCTTCAAATCTGAAAAGTTAACAGAAGTCTGGCAGCAATGGCGAGTCTGGAGGGAAAGTTGGCGTTTTCAAAGTGGAAATACAGAAATTACTTTACTCTCCTTGAGGTAAAAGGCAAGAACGTGCATGTGAAGTGTACATTATGTCCCGGAGCGAAGTGTACGTCCGTCGTATCTGATCTGACAAGCATCTCACAACTGCTCAGGTAATTCAGCTTTTCAGTACTGTTTTAAAAGTACTTCATATTGTGAAAATGATTCTTTTGTTTTTAAGAAAATTCTTGAAGAACCAGTTGTGTGAGAGTTTGATTTTATTTTACACTACAAAGCACTTATTTTAACTGTTTACTTTTATTTCTAAGAAAACACTTGAACAGTACAGGGTGTACATAGAGCTGAAAAACACAATTGTTATATTATTTTGTTAACCTGTATTTTGTAATGAAGAAAAAACTTGAAGTATAGTATGTCAAACAGTCATGTTCTGTTGAGGTGCTGTAAGCATTTCTACTTAAAATTCGTAGATATATCTAAACTTAAACCAACCAAACAAACAATAGTTACTTTCCCTGGTAACTAATTACTTTTATAGGTGAGTAATTCAGTTACTAACTCAGTTACTTTTTGGGCGAAGTAACTAGTAACTATAATTAATTACTTTTTTGAAGTAACATTCCCAACACTGCTCGTGACAAATCCATTTCCTCATTCCTGTCAGTGCAGGATGAAGCGATCACTTGGCTTTTGGCAAAAAAACTAAATAAAAGTCCAGCTCTGGGATAAAGAAGGGATATTTAATACATTTTGTGTCACATAAAAAACAGTCCTGCATCGCTTTGCAATCCTTTGAATGAGAACGAGCTGCGGCTGGGACAGGTGGGGGCGTGGGTTGGGGCGTGACAAACAACTCTGTTTTTATTGGCTGTCAGTGTCCTGGTCACTCTTGTGTTTTCAGTGTTTTTATAAATGCTGATAGAGAAGCAAGGGGACAATAGATTTTTTCAGAGATTACTTTGTCTAACATCAGTTTGTCAGTAGATAGTGACTGAGTGAAGAAATATGTTAAAAATATATTGTTTGAAAAGTTACAGACTACATTACAATCTTACATATCCCAGCTTTAACAACATATTCTTTAGTTTAAAACTTATGGCTAAAACTACACAAGAGATATTTTGCACTGTTTTGCACTACAAGAAAGAAGCCTAATGCTTGAGTTGTTAATTATTTAAAAACTCTCTGGACCTAGTAGTGAAATTTTCTTAATAGAGATTATTTTGTGGTATAGCAGTTTTCAAAATAAATTATGGCAAAAGGACACCCTATGCTTTTTTTTTCATTCCTATTGCAAGTTTTATACCAAAAACATATTGCGATATATATCGTTATCGCCACCCTTCACAATACATATCGTGATATGAATTTTAGGCCATATCGCACATTCCTACTCACAACTCGTATCCCTTTCAGTCTTTTTTTTTTTTTGAGAAAGGAAATACTGTAACCATTTTCACTCCATGTCAATCTATCCAGGATGGGCAATTTTTGGTTTTAAGAGAGCTGTTTAACCCCATTAAATTTCCTGAATGGCCACAGTTGATTTCACAACATGGGCACAAAATGCCGCCTATACCCATCAACATAGTCTGTATCATCCAATATATGGATGCACGACATTATCGGCATATCGGTATCAGACGATATTAGAGATAAAGTTAAGTATCGGACATTGGCCTGTCCATCAATATAACTCACCGATATAAAAGCCTTGGTGCTGTTTTTTTTTAATATACATTATATATTTATATACCGGTAGTGTTGCATCATTTTCAGCCCCCTTTTTGGCATCTGCATTTGGTAGTAGGCCAAACTGACAAAGACCATGCAGAATAATGTAGTATTTTAATTGCACAGCCGAGAAAGCTAATCAGTCTCTGTAAGTAGGTCTAGGGAAAAAATATTGGTATTGGTATTGGCTGAAAAAGTTTGAACCTATCGGATATAAGCCAAAAATCCAATATTGTGCATCCCTAATCCTATACATTGAATTGTAGATGGTTATCAGTCAGCTTTGTTGGAGGACACCTTCAGGACCTTTTGTTTTTAGGTTTGCATGCTTAGCTAAAACGCAACAGATCTCTACTGGGCTTTTTCAATAATTCAATTCAAACAGTTAAGGAGAACACTTGAAGTAGATTGATATATTTGTCTGCTTTTATACAATTTTTAAATAATTGGTAAAGTCTACTTCAGCCCAATGAAGACAGGCATATTTGAAATCAAACAGGGTGTGGCTCACAGACATGTAGACCAGGTGTCCCCACCTTCTCTTGTTGTTAAAGAGGAATTTACCCCACTGTGAAACAATAGCTCCGCCCCAAGACAAGATTTAAAAAATGCAAAGTGGGTGTGCCAAGAGACACCGCCTAAAGGAGGGGGAGGTGGTGGGGGGTTATGCTGCATTCCAGTTGCCTTGTGTTTTGGAAACTGGGAAGTGGTAGTGACGTCATTTCCCAAGCTACCACTTGAAAACACGTTCCGGTTCTCCCAGTGGAAAATCAAGATGGACCGTCGCACGCTTTGTTTTTGTTGCAGTTTCCGAACATAATAAATTACTAACCAGATATGCACTCCTGACACAGAACATGTCAGAGGAGGATGATGACTAGGGGTGGGCGATATTACCAAAAAATGATATCACGATATATTTTTTGAAATACCCCGATAACGATATCAGACGATATTTCACATTTTCTCCTTTTATTGAATCAACCAAACAAATGTGTAATTTCAAAATGACTTTTCATAAACAGTCACCAGAATACAAAAAAATATATTCATATTTAACAAGCAAAAATATATATACCGCACCAGCCGCCACTGAGGTGTGCGGTAATGACTATTCTAACACTTTAACACATTTTAAAAGAGCATACAGTAAATAAAAATAATAATTTCTTACTTTAAGCGGCAGCTTCTGTCATCAGTTTGCCTGTTAGCTCCAGCTGTTAGCTCCAGCTGTTAGCTCCAGTTGTTAGCACCGCTGCGTTACGTCTGAGCTTCGCAGCTTTCTGTAGCACCACGCAGTTTAAACCCTTTACAGGAAGGACTGTTAGTATCCTAACTTCATACAGTTGGAGACAGAAAAAGTTTTAATAACTTACCGACGCCGCAGTCTGTGCGCGCCGCCGCCTTCAGCTGTTAGCATTTAGCCCCCGAACCCGCAGCTCCGGGCAGTCCGGTTTAGCTGCACGCACCTCCTAAAAGGTTGTCGGCTTTATTATTCCAAGTTAGCTCGTTGTCCCCCGATGTCTTCGGCTTCCAGTCCGACATCGAGGCGAGCTCCAGGGACCTCTGATCGCACAAAGCCGGCTGCCCGGTGAAGCTACGAGATGCAACTATGAGGCTAATGCTAGCTCGTTCCTCCTCCTCGCGGTGTGCGCGCGCATGCGTATTAACAAAATGTAGGGCATCTCCACATGAAGGCAGTCTCCACGGAACACCGGCTGCTGTCTGCTGCTTCACGCGGTCCGCGTTCCTCCACAAAACCACCGTTATCGCAAAGTGACGCAGTCAAATGACGTCATCATAGGATGCCGCGATATAATTTTTTTCACCGGTGTCAAAAAATCCACCGGTATTATCGTAAAGGAGACGATATGGCCCACCCCTAATGATGACCGCTGAAGGTAATTGATTTACCAGTAATATATATTTTTCTTCCCATGGGCTCACCACCTGTGGGAGGGGCCAAAGGGGTCGGGTGCAATGTGAGATGGGTGGTGGCCGAGGGCGGGGACCCTGGCGGTCTGATCCTCGGCTACAGAAGCTGGCCATTGGGACATGGAATGTCACCTCTCTGGTGGGGAAGGAGCCTGAGCTAGTGTGTGAGGTTGAGAGTTTCCGACTAGAAATAGTCGGACTCACCTCAACGCATGGCTCTGGCTCTGGAACCAGTTTCCTTGAGAGGGGTTGGACACTCTTCCACTCTGGAGTTGCCCCTGGTGAGAGGCGCCGAGCAGGAGTGGGCATACTGGTTGCCCCCCATCTTGGTGCCTGTACGTTGGGGTTCACCCCGGTGAACGAGAGGGTAGCCTCCCTTCGCCTACGTGTGGGGGGACGGGCTCTGACTGTTGTTTGTGCCTATGCACCAAACGGCAGCTCAGACTACCCACCCTTTTTGGAGTCCTTGGAGGGGGTATTGGAGAGTGCGCCTCCTGGGGACTCCCTTGTTCTACTGGGGGACTTCAACGCTCACGTGGGCAATGACAGTGAGACCTGGAGGGGTGTGGTTGGGAGGAACGGCCCCCCTGATCTGAACCAGAGTGGTGTTCTGTTATTGGACTTCTGTGCTCGTCATGGATTGTCCATAACGAACACCATGTTTAAGCATAAGGGTGTCCATATGTGCTCTTGGCACCAGGACACCCTAGGTCGCAGTTCGATGATCGACTTTGTTGTTGTCTCATCTGATCTGCGGCCGCATGTCTTGGACACTCGGGTGAAGAGAGGGGCGGAGCTGTCAACTGACCACTACCTGGTGGTGAGTTGGCTCCGATGGTGGGGGAGGATGCCGGTCAGACCTGGCAGACCCAAACGTATTGTGAGGGTCTGCTGGGAACGTCTGGCAGAGTCTCCCGTAAGACGGAGCTTTAACTCCCACCTCCGGGAGAGCTTTGAACACGTTCCGAGGGAGGCGGGGGACATGGAGTCCGAGTGGGCCGTGTTCCGCGCCTCTATTGTCGAGGCAGCTTATCGGAGCTGTGGCCGCAAGGTTGTTGGTGCCTGTCGTGGTGGCAACCCTCGAACCCGGTGGTGGACACCGGCAGTGAGGGATGCTGTCAGGCTGAAGAAGGAGTCCTATTGGGCCTTTTTGGCTTGTGGGACCCCGGAAGCAGCTGATAGGTACCGGCAGTCCAAGCGGCATGCGGCTCGGGTGGTTGCTGAGGCAAAAACTCGGGCGTGGGAGGAGTTCGGAGAGGCCATGGAGAATGACTTCCGTACGGCTTCGAGGCGATTCTGGTCCACCATCCGGCGTCTCAGGGGGGGAAAGAGGTACGCGACCAACACCATTTATGGTGGGGGTGGCGTGCTGCTGACCTCAACTCGGGATGTTGTGAGTCGGTGGGCGGAATACTTCGAAGACCTCCTCAATCCTACTGGCACGTCTTCCACTGAGGAAGCGGAGCCTGGGGACTTTGGGTCGGGTTCTCCGATCTCTGGTGCTGAGGTCGCCGAGGTGGTTAAAAAGCTCTGCGGTGGCAAGGCTCCGGGGGTGGATGAGATTCGCCCGGAGTTCCTTAGGGCTCTGGATGTTGTAGGGTTGTGTTGGCTTACGCGACTCTGCAATATCGCGTGGACATCGGGGGCAGTTCCCTTGGATTGGCAGACTGGGGTGGTGGTTCCCCTATTCAAAAAGGGGGACCGTAGGGTGTGTTCCAACTATAGGGGGATCACACTCTTAAGCCTCCCTGGTAAGGTCTATTCAGGGGTTCTGGAGAGGAGGGTCCGTCGGATAGTCGAACCTCGGATTCAGGAGGAGCAATGTGGTTTTCGTCCTGGTCGTGGAACACTGGACCAGCTCTACACCCTCAACAGGGTCCTGGAGGGTGCGTGGGAGTTTGCCCAACCAGTTTACATGTGCTTTGTGGACTTGGAGAAGGCATTCGACCGCGTCCCTCGGGGGGTTCTGTGGGGGGTACTCCGGGAGTATGGGGTACCAGGCCCTTTGATAAGGGCTGTTAGGTCCCTGTACGACCGGTGTCAGAGCTTGGTCCGCATTGCCGGCAGTAAGTCAGGCTCGTTTCCGGTGAGAGTTGGACTCCGCCAAGGTTGCCCTTTGTCACCGATTCTGTTCATAACTTTTATGGACAGAATTTCTAGGCGCAGCCAAGGTGTTGAGAGGATCCGTTTTGGTGACCTTAGAATCGCTTCTCTGTTTTTTGCAGATGATGTGGTCCTACTGGCTTCATCAGTTCGTGATTTACAACTTTCACTGGAGCGGTTTGCAGCCGAGTGTGATGCGGCCGGGATGAGGATCAGTTCCTCCAAATCCGAGGCCATGGTCTTGAGCCGGAAAAGGGTAGCATGCCCTCTCCGGGTCGGGGAGGAGGTCCTGCCCCAAGTGGAGGAGTTTAAGTATCTCGGGATCTTGTTCACGAATGAGGGAAAACTGGAGCGTGAGATCGATAGGCGGATAGGTGCAGCGTCCGCAGTGAAGCGGGCGCTGTACCGGTCTGTCGTGGTGAAGAGAGAGCTGAGTCAAAAGGCAAAGCTCTCAATTTACCGATCGATCTACGTTCCCACCCTCATCTATGGTCATGAGCTTTGGGTTATGACCGAAAGAACAAGATCTCGGATACAAGCGGCTGAAATGAGTTTTCTCCGCAGGGTGGCTGGACTCTCCCTTAGAGATAGGGTGAGAAGCTCAGTCATCCGGGAGGGACTCGGAGTAGAGCCGCTGCTTCTCCACATCGAGAGGAGCCAGTTGAGGTGGCTCGGGCATCTGGTTAGGATGCCTCCTGGACGCCTCCCTGGTGAGGTGTTCCGGGCATGTCCCACCGGGAGGAGACCCAGAGGAAGACCCAGGACGCGCTGGAGGGACTATGTTTCTCGGCTGGCCTGGGAACGCCTTGGGATTCCCCCGGAGGAGCTGCTCCAAGTGGCTGGGGAGAGGGAAGTCTGGGCCTCCCTACTTAGGCTGCTACCCCCGCGACCCGACCCCGGATAAGCGGAAGAAGATGGATGGATGGATATATTTTTCTCTAATTCTTTAATGTAAATCGTTGGGAAAAAAGAAAAACTGGCTTTACAGCTAAGAAAACAAAAACAAACGTATTCACTTCACTGTGTGATTAAATACACACAACAACCTTTTAGAACTGTTGTTATTTTTGTAAAAGTTTAGGTGTTTACTTACTGAAGACGCGAGTATCCACCATCTTGAAATCGAAACTGGGAGCAGAAAAAAATTCTCCCACTTTACAAGTGGGAGTTTACCACTAGAGCTGGCATTCCGGTTTCAATCTACCACTGGGAACTAGGGATGCGCGATATATACGATATACGGTATAAAACGATAGAAATTTAGCCTACGATAGGGATCTGTCTTCTACCGGCTAACAGCAGAAAATCAGAGTTGTCCGATTTAATCTTTACTTTTTTTAGTTTAAAACTGTGCATAAGTGGTGTTGAAGTGTACAATCCAAGTTGTCAGAGTTAATCGATACTTTTTTTGTGTTGAAAACTGTGCGTAAGTGGTGTTAAAGTCTTTTCTTCGAGTGCTAAGTGGCGAAGCTATAAGCTATAAGACTCACCTCACAACCGGATGAAGAGCGTCTCAGCGTTACCGCAGCAGAAGTGAGGAGTAGTCTCAAGAGAATCAACCCTCACAAAGCAACCGGTCCGGACAACATTCCTGGGAAAGTGTTAAAAGAATGTGCTGATCAGCTCTGCGATGTGCTGGCAGACATCTTTAACACCTCACTTGCCCTGGAAACAGTTCCCACCTGCCTGAAGACTGCCACCATCATCCCAGTCACAAAAAGCTCCACAGTAGCCGTGTTTCCATCAAGGTTTCTAGCTGCGCATTTTGAAGTATCGCAGCAGAAAAGCTTAATGGAAACGGCAAAATCCGTATTTACTTTCTCAAGTTCGCCAAAAAGTTTATACGCTCGCTTGAGGTGGTTTTTGGGATGTTCGGAAATGAGCAGATGCGCACAGCGACAGATGGAAACACATTTGCCGACTCGTGCTGCCGAAGCGAACATTCACGTCACGTGACTGATCAGCTGTTTCCGCTCCGGACAACATGTAACATCGCTAAAACTAGTTTGTATGACAGAATAAATACAACTCGACCGATAGCAACACGTACCTGAAATATTCTCTCCATTTTGACGAGATGTGTGGCCGGGTTCTGTTTTCAACCGCTACTTCCTGTTTACTGTAGACATGCGCAGTGCTGACGTCTGACGTAATGACGCTGACGTCTGACGTAATGACGCTGTGCGTGGCTTGGTAGATGCGCTTCAAGCCAGCAGATGGAAACACTTCTGCTTCGCATTAATTTGTATTTACATATTTGCGAGATTTCAAAAATTAGCTCAAAAATCGAAATGAAAATGGATGGAAACACAGCTACAGACTGGCCTGAATGACTATCAGCCAGTGGCCCTCACCCCGATAGTCGCAAAATGCTTTGAGAAACTGGTCATGACTCACATCAAAACATCCATCAACATGAACGTGGACCCCCATCAGTATGCATACCGTGAGAACCGATCAACAGAGGACGCAATCTCCTCTGTGGTCCACACTGCTCTCACCCACCTGGATCAGAAGGACTCATACGTCCGTATGCTCTTTGTGGACTTCACGTCTGCCTTCAACACCATGATCCCCCAAACCCTGATGGACAAACTATTTACACTTGGACTAAGCCCCTCCATTTGTAACTGGGTCGCAGACTTCTTAACAAACAGACCTCAGTCCGTGAAGATCCACAACTTCTCCTCCTCCACCATAACCCTCAGCACTGGCTCTCCTCAAGGATGTGTGTTAAGCCCTCTTCTGTTCACTCTGCTCACACATGATTGTGCAGCCACCCATCCAGGCTGTCATATTGTAAAGTTTGCAGATGATACAGCTGTGGTGGGCTGCATCACGAACAATGATGAGTCCAGCTACAGGCAGGAGGTGGAACACCTGGAGAGCTGGTGCAAAGACAATAACCTTCACATAAATGTGAAGAAGACAAAGGAGATGATTGTGGACTTCAGAAGGAACAAACACACCCACACCCCACTGAACATAAGTGGATCTGCAGTGGAAGTGGTCTCCAGCTACAAGTACTTGGGTGTACACTTGAATGATAACCTCAGCTGGACCAACAACACCACCAGCCTGATCAAGAAAGGTCATCAGAGACTCTACTTCCTCAGACGACTGAGACGAGCTGGTCTGAGTAGCCCGGTCCTCACCTCCTTCTACAGGTGCGCAGTGGAGAGCATCCTGTGGATGCTCTCCACAGGATGCTGTGCTCCAGAATCCCGTGCTCCAGCATCAATGTGTGGCATGGAGGTTGCACAGCTGCGGAAAGAAAAGCTCTGCAGAGAGTGGTGAAGGCTGCACAGAGGTCTGTCGGAGTCAGTCTCCCCTCTATCACAGACATTTACACCTCCAGATGCAGGAAAAGAGCCACCTGCATCATGAAAGACCCCACTCACCCTGCACACACACTTTTTGCCCCACTCCCCTCAGGAAGGAGGTTGAGGAGCATTAAGTGTAGAACCACTAGACTGAGGAACAGCTTCTACCCTGAGGCTGTTAGACTCATGAATAAATAAATAATAAGAGTAAACACTGCAAAATATCACATCATGCTGATCTGTTTTCTTGTTGCTGTGTTCATATGTGACCATTTGCTCATATAGACTCATGTTCGTGCGGCTGTCTGTTTGTAATGATTTTGTTTTTCTATTACATTAGTGCTTAGTGTATTTCTAGTTGATGTTTTTCTTAGTTAATCCTAGATGTTATTACTGTTTTTCTCTTACATTTTGTTGTTGAATGTAACTGGGACCCTGTGTACATAATCTCATTTCATCACATGTACCACATGCGGTACAAATGACAATAAAGATTCTCTGACTCTCTCTGACTCTCTAACTTCGTCCGGCTTGCCGTAGTTTGCCATATTCGGACGCATGCGCAAAACGCTGTGGTCCGTCAAAAGTTTTGTTTTTTTTGTCGAAAGTTAAAGTAAGCGTTGGTCAGCTTTAGAGAAACCTGCCCTCTGATCTGTGAACAGAACGCTGTGTTGTGTGATTTTACTGCGAGACCCTCTGGTCAAAGCCACAGAGGAAACTGATTGCCTTGTCAGCTCTCCTTAAAGCTGAAGGAGATGCCCTCTAGAGGGTTGGAGGGTGAAGTGTTTTCAGTGTAAAATGCTGTCTGTTACTGTTCATTTCTTAAGTGACAATATTGGAAACTGTTAAGAGTTAACAACATATTCTTTAGTTTAAAACTTATAGCTAAAACTACACAAGATATATTTTTGCACTGTTTTGCACTACAAGAAAGAAACCTAAAGGCTCAGTTATAGTCGCGCTTTGGTCCGCAGGCTGGAGCGCGCGCACACTGAGCCGTTCAGCTTCATGCGTTTACAGTGTCGCCGGTGGCGCATAGCAAAGTGCTGTTCTTTTACGGACCAGCAAGTGGCAGTACCCTCTAAAACCTGTGCATAATGTTGCAAGAAAGGTGTAGAAGAAGAAGTCTACCGTAGAAGAAGAACTGTTTGAAATCACACAACAAAAACAAATGGCTTTCCGCTCGCTCGGGGAATTTAATACATTTGTATAATAATAATAATAATAATAATAATAATAATGAATTCAATTTATAATGCACTTTTCATTAATAAAAATCTCAAAGTGCTACAAAGTGTAACAAAGCAAAGATCAAAATAAAACAAGTGATAAAATCAAATAAAATCAATAATAATATCGACTAAGATCAAAGATAAAATCATGTGGATGCATGTATCACATAGAAAACATTCCTCCATGCGTCGCGACGCCGTTTCCACGACCACAGCGGCGCAGACAGCTGCAGGTTCTGGCGTGAAGAGCGTGAAGGCTGTCGGTGAGGTCCCCACCCGAGCTGTCAATCAATTCAGTAGCGCCCACGGCGCGCGCACTAGGCTTGCGGAGTTTCAAAAATTCGGAGGTGCGCGACACGTGCCAAACCGACGCGCGGGGCCTACGCGCAGGGGCGGGGACTATGCGATTGCGTCACTTTGGCCGCGCGATCTCTCGCACCCTATGCGACGCGTCAACCATAAACCAGGCTTAATGCTTGAGTTGTTAATTATTTAAAAACTCTCTGGACCTAGTAGTGAAATTATCTTAATAGAGATTATTTTGTGGTACAGTATAGCAGTTTTCAAAATAAATTATGGCAAAAGGACACCCTATGCTTTTTTTTCATTCCTATTGCAAGTTTTATACCAAAAACATATTGCGATATATATCGTTATCGCCACCCTTCACAATACATATTGTGATATGAATTTTAGGCCATATAGCACATTCCTACTGGGAACTGGAACGCAGCATTAGAGCGAGGAGGTGTGGCCAGGACGAGAGACCGTGACATGCAGCTAGCATTAGCATAATTCATGCAACATGGAGAGTGATCACAGCGACACAGCTACACATCAGTGAGGTGGAGGACTTTGAGGTGGAGGACTTTTCACCCCCTCCCTCAATAAATATACTGCTAACCTGAAAATGATATTGATCAATACTCACAATGCTAATGCTATGTTGCTATCGCTAATCCAACTCCCGATCTCTGCAGGGGAGTGGCTTTGCTTGAACCACTTTTATACTCACGCAGCAGAGGATGTGACGACAGAGTGTACAAGACACGTCAGAGTGAACAGTCGTTGACCAATATGTAAATTAGGCTGCAGTACCACAGTTCAACCCATAGGATTAGTGTAAACACGTTTTTAGACCAAATACAGGTAGTCCCCGATTTACGAGCGCTCTGATCTGCGAGGTTCCAGACTTACGAGCTGCGAATTTTTGGAAAAAACGAAAAAAATACTGAGTTTTCATGTGTTTTTTCACTACAGTTAGTTAGTTAAGCATATAAACACACGTTTCCGATCATTTTTATGCACTCAAAAGTAGTTTTTAGATGAAAATAGAGTGTTTTTAGTCGCGCTAGCGAAAACCGTTCCAATTTACGAGCGGATTTCCGGATTTACGAGAGAAATGGCGGCCGTTCCAAATTACGAGATTTCCGGTTTACGAGCGCCTCGTTGTGACGGATCTCGCTCGTAAATCGGGGACTACCTGTATTGCCAATTTGAACAAACACGCACAAAAACATGACAATTAACAGACATAGTGCTATACAACATTTTACACACATTCTAGGGAGTTTATCAGATAAAAAAGTTAATTTTGGGATAAGTTCCTCTTTAAGAAGTGAAGCCAAATGTTCTGATTTTAAGGAAGCTTGATCATTTTTTTAGGTGTATTTTTATTTTATTTTACCAATGCATCCCATTCCATGGGGCGGCTGTGGCTGAGTGGTTAGAGCAGTCGTCTTCCAATACGAGAGTTGGGAGTTCCATTCCACCAGTAGTCACATGTCAAAGTGTTCCTGGGCAAGACACTGAACCCATCATTGCCTCTGATGTGTGTCCCATTGGTGTATGAATGTGATAAAGAACTGATTCATCTTTGTATAGACCTAGTAGAGTGCTGTATGAATGGGTAAATGAAGGCACAGATAGGGTAAAGCACTTTGAGTATCTTGATGAAGCTAGAAAGGTGCTATATAAGTGCAGTCCATTCATTTACATGGAGGTAAAGTAGCAGGACTCAAAACTTGCACTGAAACTAGTTGACAAAGCAGCTCATCCCATTCCAATTTCAACTTCCAGGTTCATTTCAGTGGTCTATCAGTTTACAGTCTATGGTGCTTTTATTGCAAGAAAACTAAAGACAAGCCAACCAGAACATTGTGACGGCAATTTGCTATTATTCTTTACTAAATAAAATGTGTTCATAGACTGTTGTAACCAAAATCCTCAATGATGATACTAGCGGACTGTGTAGCAAACATACAGCACATACAGCTTTACAAAACGTAGTGTTAATATGAGCAACAAGTTGTGGAATAAACTCTTTAACCACTGTTTCTGTTAACTGGTTAATTTGTTATTCCTAATATTTATTAATAATGGCCCTATTATAAGATTTGGTCTTAAATTTGGGAATTATTCTTTTGTTTTTTAGTTCAAGTTCAAGTTGGTTTATTGCCATTTCACCAGATGTGGTACATGAGGTGGAACGAAATTATGTACGCATAATCTATTACAGGTGGTCCCCGACTTACGACGGCCTCGACTTACGACGTTCCGACTTTACGAACGAGCTCCGTTAAAAAGCATTACATCGAGTTACGGCGTAGATGCGGCTTTACGGCAGAGCAATACGATACCTGAATCGTCATGGCGGCGGAAATTTACATGTTGGGAATGGGGAGAGTGGGAGAGGAGGTGGGGTGGTAGGAGGGGGGGTGGCTCCCCTGATCCAGCTTTGACCAGCAGAACCACTCAATAAGCATGTCTACCACCTCTTCAATCAAAGTAAGGGCATTTACTAGGGGTGTAACGATACACAAAACTCTCGAGACGAGACAAATTACAGAGTTCGCGAGAACGAGACGAGATTTTAATATTAGTTCAAGAAAACTTCAAAGATCGGTTTTATGCCGCAAAAAGGCTTTTATTCTGTTTTAACATGTATTACAAACTCAACTGATGTCTTCATTTTACTGATTGAATCTCCTTAGACCTTAGAACGTTCAACTTTGTTTAAAAAAAATAGATATTCACGCAGGACTTTCCAAAAATTGAACATAAATATCCGCATCAGCACTGAATCTGCAGCCGTCACTCACCAGTGTTGCCAGATTGGGCGGTTCACCGCGATTTTCCTTCTGACTTTTGCGGGTAAAGAGTGCTTTGGGTGGGTGGGACTCTATCTGGCAACACCGGTCACACCGGTGTTTACACAAGTGTGTCTTTACATTCGGGGCAGCGTCGGCAGCGCCGGGACCCTCCATCAATGTAGAGGCGTCTGCGGCACCGGGACCCTCCATCAGTAGTTGGGGCGTCTTCTATAGCAACTTCATCCGGCGAAGCCATGCTGTCCGTGACGCTGACTTGCTAGGGGCTGCTAGCATTAGCGACTCGCGAGACAACGTTACCTCTCAACGAGAGATATCGCGGGAGTTTAATATCGCGAGATCTCGTACAACGAGATCTCGTTACACCCCTAGCATTTACTGTACTTTTCTATGCTGTTTCTGTGCCGATTCTACCTTTTTAAAGTTCCTGGACTGTTTACTACGACACTGTTTTTTTTTTATTATTGAATGTGCTGTGCAGAACAGTACTGTTGTACAGTAAATACTGTACAGGTATGTGTTTATAGATGAATGTGTGGTGTAATGTGTTAGCTAACCGTTTGTAAATAAAGTTCTGTGCATGTTTATGGACCAGTATGTACACTTGTTCAGTCTCATGTCGATAAACGGGTGTGCGGCGCAGCATTAGCATACATTTTCTGACTTACGGCAAAAATCCGGTTTTCCGACTTACGGCGATTTCGTGTTACGAACGGTACGTAGGAACGGTACTCGTTCGTAAGTCTGGGACCACCTGTATTTTGTAACATGTACAACTATGCCTGCAAAGATTCCTAATCAGCCAAATTATAGGACAGGTGGAATTAAAGAACTTTGGTGGAATTTTTTTGTTTTTAAACGCAGGACACATACATACACCTCCACATATGCACAAAAACATAATGACTCTTTAATAATAATAATTGTCTAAGCTTGTCATCTGCATATGTTTCCCATACACAGACGAAATTCGTCTCTGCATTTAACCCAACCACCTACCAGGCGGTGCAGTGAGCAGCCATAGAAGGCGCTCGGGGAGCTGGAGAAATAGGTGTGCACTCATAGACACCCCAAAATTGTATACCCAGAATTCAGGAGTATTTAACAGACATTTACACAAGAAAGTGGCTATTTCATTCTGCTTTATGCTTTTGGGGCACTTCCTCTTCCTTTCCGTGTCAGATCATGGCTCCTCACTCCAACAACATCTCATTTCCTGTAACAGTGAGTTATGGAGCAACTTTAGCACATCTGGGAGTTCACAGAGTTCAACGCCCAGCTGTTACTGGTGAAGGCAGCAGCATCGATCAGCTGACGTTCACCTCCTCTATTTGATTCATTTACTGATCAATCAGTTTGGACGCAGGCCGATGGGTGCTGGTGGGCGGAGGCAGAGATCAGCAGGCCGGGAAACAAGACACGTGGTGCTCCTCCATGGCGCCCCTTTGTTAAATAAACTAAGAAAAGTGCAGCAGCAGCAACAGGTCCCTGACGTGGCGGAGGAGCACACAGACCACCAGTGTCTTCCACTTCTGTCCTAAACTGTAAATCTAAAAGTGAAGCAGCTTCATTTAGTCACTTACCTCGGCTCTTCCTCCTCCTCCTCTGTGTTGAAGCGGCTCACTAGCTCGAAGAGAAGAACGTGCACATGTTCTGCCACGTCCAACTCGTCCAGAACCGGGTCAGAGCTGAGCAGGACGGGTCCAGACTACAGTCAAACCGTGGATGAGATGTGCACAAGCCTCTCAGGAGGTATAATTTTCAGCCTCCTCTTCTACTTTATTCCCCCCTTCGTTTTCTTTCTGCTGCTTCTGGCAACTCCGTCAGGGGGCGGGGCCAGGTTTGTTGGGAGGCGGAGCAAAACTAGTCAGGAGGCGGGGCAAAGGCTTCTTATCCAATTCAGTTTATTTATATTTTCATTCATTCAACCTTTATTTAGTCAGGTTAATCCCATTGAGCCTCGAGGACTCATTTACAAGAGAGACCTGTCTACAAACTAAAGAATGATGACAACAGCAACAGTAGAGTTTCCTTAAACAATCAACAATAATAATGATAATGATAAATTTTATTTCAGACAGACATTTCACCACAAAACATAATACTGAAGACTTTCATGTTTCCAAGTAGCCTATAGATACAATCTCAATATCAAATAAACATACCCAATTTTTAAATGCTAATATACATTTTTTTCTTTTCCTTTCCTCTAATGGTGACTGTGAGTCTGAAAAGGAGTATGATGAAATTTAACTTATACAGTATTATACTTAACTTAACTTATACAGTTATACTTTTTATACTCTTTTTTTTATACTAGTATGCAAAAACTCAGGACAGTATTATGTTCATTAAATGTTTAATGTTTTAGTTTTAGAGTTGGTGTAAATTTTCATACTCTTATACCACTATGCAAAAAACTCAGGACAGTGTTAGTTTTACTATTTTATGCTTATGTCTATTATTATATGTTTCAGTGTTTCAATGTTTAGATGTTTACTGTTGCACCGAGGGACTGAGAGAAACGCAATTTCGGTCCTGTGTATGTCCTGTACAGTACATATTGCAGATCTGACAATAAAGTTGACTTTGACTTTGACTTTGACTTTGATTATCATACCCCTTATCCATTCAATAATTCATAGGATTAATAGTCTTCCTGTTGCCTGTATCCCTTCCAGAAAAAAAGAAGTAATATTAATTTTAATAATAAAAAAATAAAAATAATAACAGTATTTTCTGGACTATTCATTCATTCATTCAACCTTTACTGTATTTAGTCAGGTAAATCTCATTGAGCCTCGAGGGCTCATTTACAAAAGCGACCTGCTACAAACTAAAGAATGATGAACAGCAATGGTAGAATTTCCTTAAACAACAAACAACAGAAAAAAAAACATAGGAGAGAAATAGAAAGTGAAATGCAAAGTATCAAAACTAGCAAAACACCACAAGGTAGATGTACAAAATCAAAAACAAGAACATATCTGCAATGGTTTTTGCCAGGATTCCAAAAGATTCTTAAAACCATTTAGAGAGGTCAGGGCCGAGAGCTTCAAATCTTTTTGTAAGATATTCCAGGAAGCAGGAGCAGAGTAGGAGAAAGCCCTTTTTCCAAGTTCAGTCCTCACTGACGGAACACTGCAGGTAATCATGTCCTGAGAGCGCACGCTGTAGCTGCACTCACGCAAAGACATGTAGGAGGAGATGTATGAAGGCAGCAGACCAAGAAGTGATTTAAAGATGAAAATGTACCAGTGGAAGAGTCTGCGTGAGGTTAATGATGTCCAGTTAACCAGTGAATACAGGGTGCAGTGGTGGGTACGATAATCACAGCCAGTTATGAATCTTAGTGCACCATGATAGACAGCATCCAACATGCAGGGTGCTTGTAGGAGCTTGCAGATAATGTCACCATAATCAATGGAGGGAAGGAAAGTCACACAAGGCATTTCCTAGCATTCAGAGTTAGACATGATCTGTTTCTGAAAAAGAAACCCAGTTTAACTTTCAGTTTCTTTACTAGTTTTTCCACGTGGAGTTTAAAAGAGAGATGCGAATCGACCAGTATACACAAATATACTGTACTGTATATAGGAATCAACAAACAAAATACAGCACATCAGAAGTCATCTCAGGGCACTGTACAGAAACATTCAAACATATATAAAAGTTAATAACATTATTTATCTGAGGAGCAGACTGCTTTGAGTTTAACTTCATCGCTGACTCTCATCTTGAGCAAGCGCAAAGGCAACAGTGGAAAGGAAAAACTTAACCAGGCTCGAGACAAGCGGCCGCCTGCTTCGACCGGCTGGGTTTGAAACAAACAGGAAGGAGGAACAGATACACAGTGGCAGGTCGAGAATCACATGAAATGATATCAAATGAAAATTATTCAATTGCATCAATTCATTTTAAGAAATGAGGTCAATTTTTGAGGTTATTCACTAAACTCTCGGTCATGTGCTCATTCAGTTTGCACTACTTCTCATATTTGCACTAATGTTTGTATTACATTACTGCCTATAGTCATACTACTGTTTACATTCACTGTTTACATTTATTAATACGGTTTACATTTATTACTACTGCTTTACATTTATTACTACTGTTTACATTTACACTACTTTTATCTACACTACTGCAGATACATATACAGCATTCTCTGACTAGCCTTATCTAAGGATGCCAAATGTGCCTTATGTGCCTCACTGCATATGCCACTTTGCCTATATACCAACATCAACTACCTCATACATATACTGTGTACATTAACTCATATGCTGCTGTGCCACTCTTTGCAAATGTCAATGCTAGAACCTTAAGTTTATTTTATAGATATACTTTTTATACTACCGTATTCGTCGGCCTATAAGTCGCACCGGAGTATAAGTCGCACCAGCCAAATATGCCAAATTAAATGGAAAAATCAACGTATAGGTCGCACCGGCCTATAAGTCGCACCGGCCTATAGGTCGCACCTCACGTGAGCTGGTGTTTTGCCCAAAATGGACTGGCTGCCAAATTGTTTGGAAGGACTTTTGACAAGATTATCACATTAAAACTACAGTATTTTGTTTTATGTGTCTTCATTAATAAATGAACATTATTTTGGACTGGCTGCCAAATTTTTTAGAAGGACTTTTGACAAGATTATCACATTAAAACTACAGTATTTTGTTTTATGTGTCTTAATTAATAAATGAACATTATTTTGGACTGGCTGCCAATTTATTTAGAAGGACTTTTGACAAGATTATCACATTAAAACTACAGTATTTTGTTTTATGTGTCTTCATTAATAAATGAACATTATTTTGGACTGGCTGCCAATTTTTTTAGAAGGACTTTTGACAAGATTATCACATTAAAACTACAGTATTTTGTTTTATGTGTCTTAATTAATAAATGAACATTATTTTGGACTGGCTGCCAATTTATTTAGAAGGACTTTTGACAAGATTATCACATTAAAACTACAGTATTTTGTTTTATGTGTCTTCATTAATAAATGAACATTTTTTTGGTATATTTTGTGTCTTTCATCATTTATCTTTAAAGATAAACACATAGAAATATATTTTTATTAGCTGACATTACAGTAAAAAACGTGTCTCAGTTTAAAATGATGACAGAAACAGATACTGTATTTATTTTATGGCTTTTATTTATTCATTCAAAACCATTGAAGTCTTCATCTTCTGTGTCACTGCACCATTTTTGGACCAGGCAGATGTCAACAGTGTAGGTACTGTAAAGGGTTTCTTAGCGCCCATAGCGGCCGAAACTGGTACTGCACCATTTTTGGAGCTTTTGACCAAAGTCACATTATGACCAAAATGTTGGAAAAATCGACGTATAAGTCGCACCGGCCTATAAGTCGCAGGGCTTAGAAATGTGGGCAAAAAGGTGCAAAAAGGTGCGACTTATACGCCGGAGAATACGGTACTATGCAAAAACTCAGGACAGTATTACACTTTTATTATTTCATTTTATGCTTATGTTCATTGGGTGTTTGGTGTTTTAGGGGTGTTTGGTGTTTCAGTGTTGGTGTAAATTTTCATACTTTTATACTATTATGAAAAACTCAGGACAGTGTTACACTTTTACTATTTTATGCTTATGTTTATTAAATGTTTTAGTGTTTAGTGTTTAGATGGTTACTGTTGCACCGAGGGACTGAGAGAAACGCAATTTCGGTCCTGTGTATGTCCTGTACATATTGCAGTTCTGACAATAAAGTTGACTTTGACTTTGACTTTGAATTTGTCCTCCAGTAGTCTAAGCCTGTGGCAGCATAACAAGCCAACTAGGATTTATCCAAATCAAAAATCTAAATTTATTATGAACAAAAAAAAACTTTGACATAAAAGCTGTTGAAAGCTGTGAAATACTCATTTTTTTATTTAATACAGTATACTGTATGTTTCTAACACAATTTGTGCATGAATAAATATTTTAGGTATATTGTAACTAAAACTCATCAGGGTTTTTGTAAAAACTGCATTAAAACCCCCCAGCAAATATTCCACACCTTTGCTTACAACTAAATTCAACAATCATTTAAGACTAATTATGGAAATATTCCCATTAGGATTTTAAATATCTTGTCACAGCGTATTTGCAGATGGTCTTAGCCCCAACTTTTACTTTAATGCTGGTTCTGTCATATCTCATCCTCACAGCTTTTACTTTCTACTCAGAAGAAGAGAAAATAAAGCTGGATGCTTGGCAGGCCTAGTGGTTACTGTTGTCTCACAGCAAGATGGTCCTGGGTTCAAGTCCCTGCTTGGCCCTGAGGTCTTTCTGTTTTTTTTATGTTACCCTGCTGTATGCATGGGTTTTTTCCAGGTACAGTAACCAGTTTTCCTCTCCCAGTCCAAAAACATACATGTTTAAATTGCCTTCAGACCTCCCATGAAACAGTGATAGATGATCTCATTATGATTTTTCTGGTTAAATACCAACTAACTAAATAAATAAATAAATAAGAGGATGTACTCATTCATCCAACCTTTATTTAGGCAGGTTAATCCCATTGAGCCTCGAGGACTCATTTACAAGAGAGACCTGTCTACAAACAAAGAATACAAAGAGTACATTAGAATGGTTAGCAGAACTCTGTTGGAAATTCATTCATGGAAGTCCTTTTCATTTGAATGATTTTGACACCTACTTCTGCAAATTCTCTTTGCAGTATTTACCTGCTCGTTGCTAAAACAACAGTTGATTGTTACCAGAAACCTTGAATTACCATACTTTTTTTTTTTTCATTTGCAAAAGCCTTCATTTGGTGTGGTTCAAGCAAACCTGTGCTGCACAGGAAAGGTTCATTTGAGTTCAATGATCAATTATTAATAGCACCTCTCACCTATCATGCTTCAGTAAGCAGTTTGAAAGATTCAGACTTTTTAGAAGTTTTTGTCAAGCAAAATGCAGCTTGTTATATTTATTTACTTCAACCCAGGATCTCTGTGAGATGCAAATAATTTGAACAGATGAGGCAGCAAAACTGTTTTTATTTTTTTTAATGGGAAGCCTTGGTGAGGGATGGGGAGTCTGATGTATTTGGGATTGTTGCTTGTGACACAACTTCCCGGTACTAATTTATTCAAAATTCAAGGCACATGTGGGAGCTACTGATGACCCCAAACACTCTGAGTCTGGCAAGTGTGCTTTGATTGCAGCATCAAGAGAGGCCTCACCTTTACATGGCAGTCGCCTTGCATGGCAGATCTGCCGGCTGCCGCTACCGGTGTATGAATGTGTGTAGGGTGGATGGTTGGTATTGTAAAGCGCTTTGGGGCTCCTCATAAGGAGCTGGAAAGTGCTATATAAATAAGCTCCATTTACCATTTTACCATTTTTACAATCAAATGATGACACAATTTAGCACAAGCTCTGCAAAAGAGTAGAAAAAACAGCCAACAAATGCTTAAATACAGATTTGCACCTGAAAAATTATTTACAATGCAAACAGGTTAGTAATAAAAAAATGACCACAGACAGTTGACGTCTGAATTCTGTTATATCACAGATAATTCACACGACTCACTATTCACATCACACTCCTTTTCTTTTATCTCTTTTTTTTGAGGCACAACAATTTGTTAATGTTTCCTCACTTCTTGTTTAAACAGCTTCCATCTGTACCAAAAGAAATTATTAACCAACATTCACATTGTTGCTTACTTTGTCATTTATTGTCTTCTCTTACAATTATTTATTAACATATTTCCTGTGTCGTTACTTATATTAATATTCATCACGACATGTGCATTAAGAAACTGATCAGACAAAAATCACATACTTCCATTGATTTTGTCAACATATCTGGCATTCATTCATTTTTGCAGAGAAAAACTGTTGTTTATAGAAAACAACTGCCAGAATTGATCAAATATAATAAAACTAAGTTTAGGCTGTGCTTTAAACACCACCTCTCTTTGATGTCATCACTAGGGGCCAAGATGGTGTAGAGGCAAGGGCAGCCGACTTGGGACCCGAAAGACCCAGGTTCGAACCCCGGTCACTGCATATCTTGTGGTGTCTATGAGCAGCACACCTCATCCCCAGCTCCCCGTGCGCTTTCTATAGCTGCCCACTGCACCACCTGGTGGTGGTTGGGTTAAATGCAGAGACAAATTTCGTCTTGTATGGAAACATACACAGATGACAAAATGTGACATTATTATTATTATTATTATTATTATTATTATAAGTCATTGTAATTACTGGCTCTACTTAAACTATTTATTATCTCATCAATTCGGTCAGAACAAAGTGATCTGATTTTTGTTTAGTTTTGGTATTTATTGTTTAGTTTTAGCTATTATTAGTCATCTCCTAACATAAATTAAACTCTAACCTCAATTTTGCTCTCACTGCAGGTTTACTTCTTGTTCTTAGTGTTTCTAAAAGCAGAATGGGAGGTGGTCACTCATCAGGTTCCTCTTTTGTGGAACCAACTTGCAGTTTCAGTTTGTGACGCTCACTTGTGTCTACTTTTGCTTAACACCTTCATTACTATCATTAGGGTTAGCTTGATTTTCCTTAGTACAGTATTTTCTGGTGTATAGGTCGCACCTGTGTATAGGTCGCATTGTCCAATTATCACCAATAGATTGGAAAAATCCCTAGATAGGTCGCACTGGTGTATAGGTCGCACCTACGTTTAGCTCTGCTGCAAATGTCTGCCACAGGAGTGCACAGCAAGGCTTTTAAGAAGATTAACACTTAAAAACAATTATTTGTTTGATAAAAATTATAGCAAATATATGTCTGAGCTGAACTTTTCCTTAATAAATGAACGTAATTGTGAAATGAGCTGGATTTAAAATTTGTTTCACCGAAAGTGATAACAAGCCATATATAGGTCGCACCTGAGTATAGGTCGCAGGCCTTGAAAAAAACATAAAAAGGTGCGACCTATACACCGGAAAATATGGTAATCCCTTTAATCAGGAAAAGTTGAGGAAAATCCACCGCAGGACGGCTGCTGGCCCTGACTGGATATTCCCGAGGCTTCAGCGGGTCTGTGCTGGTGGGGAACTTTTCCAGCAGGTCTAAAACCTGTGGCTGCATTTGAAGAAGGTTCCCACCCTCTGGAAAACTTCATACACCATTCCCGAACCCAGAAATGCACATCTAATTGAACTTTAAGACTTCCTGCCTTACCTTCCAGGCGATGAAAGTTCTGGAGCAGTTGGCGCTGCTCTCTTAGACCCCCCCAGGTGCAGCATGCCCACAATCCCATCCAGTTAGCATACAGACAGAGTTTGGGGGTTGTCTCACCATACACTCACATACCTAGACAAAGGGGGCTGCTCTGTGAGAATCATGTTTATGTCATGTTTCTCACGTGCTTTTAATACCATTCAGTCCATCCTACTCCATAAACATTAACCAGCATGACCGTTGACCCACCCACATTGTGTGGCTGGGATCACTGAGACCTGATTTGCAGACTACAGTTTGCCAGGATGGTGGGGAAGTGTTTCTTTTCACCCTATATACAGAGTTCTTTTACACACTATGTCACATGCACAGAAACACTTGGCTGAGGAGGATCTGGTGATGAACTTCGTTGGGTGGTGTCACAGGAATCAATTACAGCAAGAAAAAAAAGAAAGAGCAAAGAGATGGGAATGGATGTCAGGGGAATCAAGATAGATAGAAAGTTTTTATTTGTCCCCATAGGGAAATTAGTTTGCAACATTGTCAGCAGGCATTTACATAAAGGACATACATATACAAACATGACATTAACAGCCATCGTTACAGCAAAGACGTTTGAGCTTGGTAATTCATGATACATTTGTATTATTTAATGATTTAATTGCTTGTGGTATGAAAGAAAATTTTCTTCTGTTTCTTGAGAATAAAGGAAGGCCGTAACTTCGCCCTGAAGGAAGCAACTCAAATGAGGACCTTAGGGGATGTGTGTCGTCTGCTATAATCTTGTTTGCCTTCCTCATAACTCTGTCCATGTATATCTTTTCCATACTTGGCAGAGTGGTCCCTAACAGTTTGCTGGCTGTGGTTACTATACCTGTACTTCTCAAGGATTTCTTCTGAGCCTCTGTAGCATTGCCAAACCAACAGATGTTACAAAACGTTAAAATAGTAAAGGTCACGGATGTTATCACTCACTAAAGTTAAATTAATATAGAACCATGTGCGTGAGGTCAAGAGAGTCTCACTGGACTTCTGGTGACATCCCGTACCCTCCACAGCCAGGCAGCATTGAGGTTATGAAGGTAGAGCTTGTGAGATGGGCCTGGGTCTGCAGTTGGAAAATAAACTGGACTAGTCATTGAAAAGGGCTGAGCAGGATGAATTTCCTGAGGAGGCAGTTGTCTTAAATTCTGTAGCAAACTGATGCAGATGTTTTACCAGTCAATGGTTGTGTTCTTTTTAATGCCATGCTTTGTTGGGGTGGTAGAGTCATTCATTCAACCTTTATTTAGTCAGGTAAATATTTTGAACCTCATGGGCTCATTTACGAAAGCGACCTGCTAAAACTAAAGAACAATGAACAGCAATGGTAGAATTTCCTTAAACAATAAACAATAAAAACAAACAATAAACAATAGAAAACAAAAAGAGAGAAAAAAACAAAATTTTTTTTTTTTTTTTTTTTTTTTTTTTAACAAAGTATCAAAAAACTAGCAAAACATTATAAGGTAGACTGTATAAAATCAAAGACAGGAACAAATCTGCATTGGTTTTTGCCAGGATTCCAACAGATTCTGAAAACCATTTAGAGAAGTCAAGGTCGAGAGCTTCAGATCTTTTTGTAAGATATTCCATGAAGCAGGAGCGGAGTAGGAGAAGGCCCTTTTTCCAAGTTCAGTCCTCACTGACGGAACACTGCAGGTAATCATGTCCTGAGAGCGCACGCTGTAGCTGCACTCACGCAAAGACATGTAGGAGGAGATGTATGAGGGCAGCAGACCAAGAAGTGATTTAAAGATGAAAATGTACCAGTGGAAGAGTCTGCGTGAGGTTAATGATGTCCAGTTAACCAGTGAATACAGGGTGCAGTGGTGGGTACGATAATCACAACCAGTTATGAATCTTAGTGCACCATGATGTGGTCAGAGTCAGAGAGAGAGAGAGTCAGAGAATCTTTATTGTCATTTGCACCGCATGTGGTACATGTGATGAAATGAGATTATGTACACAGGGTCCCAGTTACATTCAACAACAAAATGTAAGAGAAAAACAGTAATAACATCTAGGTAAAGCTGGGGTATGTAAGATTGTAATGTAGTCTGTAACTTTTCAAACAATATATTTTTAACATATTTCTTCACTCTGTCACTATCTACTGACAAACTGATGTTAGACAAAGTAATCTCTGAAAAAAACTATAGTCCCCTTGCTTCTCTATCAGCATTTATAAAAACACTAAAAACACAGAGTGACCAGGACAATGACAGCCAATAAAAACAGAGTTTGTAACCAGCCAATTAAAAACAGAGCTTGAATTTGAATCAGCCAATAAAAACAGAGCTTGAATTTGAATCTCAGCAGAGCCTCAGATCAGAATGCTTTGCCTGTTGAAATTTTTTCTAAGTTCTGCACTCTACAGAAAGTTACACATAGCACCTTTAACTAAGAAAAACATCAACTAGAAATACACTAAGCACTAATCTAAAAAAGCTAAGTCTGGTCCTCTGGACATTCAAAAAATAAAACAAAACAAAGCAAAAAAAATTGTAGAAACGTTTCGTCTTTCGTCCGAAAGACTTCCTCAGTCTGAGTTGCTGTGTTCAGCTCAGTCTTATAAATAGCACCCTCCCACAGTGGATCAACCAGTTGGCTGATGACAGCCTGAAACCAGCTGCTCACATGATCAAGGAGGGCCATCAGCCTAACAATGGATCATTAGCACCCTGATGGTTGTTTGCTATTCACAGAGGGCTGAGTGATACTAGCAATAACAGCATTGTAAGAGGGGACAGTTGAACCCGGAGGCCTCCACCCTGTTTAATGATG
>JBBPBX010009442.1:41618-60067 GCA_038048925.1 Garcialebias charrua | reverse complement strand
ATATGTGTATATATATGTATACTGTATATATATATATATATAGATGTGTGTGTATATATTTGTGTATATATATATGTATACTGTATATATGTATACTGTATATATATGTATATATGTGTATGTATGTGTATACATTTGTGTGTATATATATGTATACTGTAATTATTTGTGTGTATATATAAGTATACTGTAATTATTTGTGTGTATATATGTATACTGTATATATTTGTGTGTATATATATGTATACTGTATATATTTGTGTGTATATATATGTATACTGTATATATTTGTGTGTATATATATGTATACTGTATATATTGGTGTGTATATATATGTATACTTTATATATGTATACTGTGTATCTAATATATGTATATGTACATCCATCCATCCATCCATTTTCTTCCGCTTATCCGGGGTCGGGTCGTGGGGGTAGCAGCCTAAGTAGGGAGGCCCAGACTTCCTTCTCCCCAGCAACATGGAGCAGCTCCTCTGGGGGAATCCCAAGGCGTTCCCAGGCCAGCCGAGAAACATAGTCCATCCAGCGTGTCCTGGGTCTTCCTCTGGGCCTCCTCCCGGTGGGACATGCCCGGAACACCTCCCCAGGGAGGCGTCCAGGAGGCATCCTAACCAGATGCCCGAGTCATTTCAGCCGCTTGTATCCGAGATCTCGTTCTTTCGGTCACAACCCAAAGCTCATGACCATAGATGAGGGTGGGAACGTAGATCGATCGGTAAATTGTATATGTACAGTATATATATATTTTTTATATATATAAAAGTTATATATATAGTTATATATTTTTATATATATACTGTATATAGTTATATATATACAATATATATAGTTATACTGTATATATAGTTATATATATACAGTAGTTATATATATAGTTATATATATGCTTATCTGAATATGTATATATAATAATATATATATATATATATATATATATATATATATATATATATAATTACAGTATCTGAATATGTATACAAAATGTGTGTGTGAATAAATTGCTTCTTTGATTGCATCTTGTTAAACATGTACAGTACATTAAAGTATTGTATTCCACCAAAATTATTTAAATATGCTAAACTATACGTTTCTATACATGCAGTTTTAATTGCTGTATGCCTAAAATTTAAATAAGTGACAATGGGATTACTATTCAGCGTGTTATGATTGATTAAATGCGCTGATACTTTATTGTGCCTGTCAAATATATAAGGCTGAGTGGAGCGGACGACATCCCCAAGATGGCCGCCTGAAATCTCGTTGGCTCCAATAGGCGAGAGCAGTCCATGGGGTATCTAGTGTTCTATATAAGATATCTATGTGACTGACCGCTTCCGGTTCATCAGTTCCGGGTCATCACTTCCGGGTCAGCCTCGTTAGGACATTCCCTTTCCGTGTGATTCTCTCGTTTGCTAAAGTGTTTCAGAAAATGTTAATTTGTTTCAGAAAATGTTAAAGTGTTTCAGAAAATGTTAAAGTGTTTCAGAAAATGTTAATTTGTTTCAGAAAATGTTAAAGTGTTTCAGAAAATGTTAATTTGTTTCAGAAAATGTTAATTTGTTTCAGAAAATGTTAAAGTGTTTCAGAAAATGTTAATTTGTTTCAGAAAATGTTAAAGTGTTTCAGAAAATGTTAAAGTGTTTCAGAAAATGTTAATTTGTTTCAGAAAATGTTAAAGTGTTTCAGAAAATGTTAATTTGTTTCAGAAAATGTTAATTTGTTTCAGAAAATGTTAAAGTGTTTCAGAAAATGTTAAAGTGTTTCAGAAAATGTTAATTTGTTTCAGAAAATGTTAAAGTGTTTCAGAAAATGTTAATTTGTTTCAGAAAATGTTAATTTGTTTCAGAAAATGTTAAAGTGTTTCAGAAAATGTTAATTTGTTTCAGAAAATGTTAATTTGTTTCAGAAAATGTTAAAGTGTTTCAGAAAATGTTAATTTGTTTCAGAAAATGTTAATTTGTTTCAGAAAATGTTAAAGTGTTTCAGAAAATGTTAATTTGTTTCAGAAAATGTTAATTTGTTTCAGAAAATGTTAATTTGTTTCAGAAAATGTTAAAGTGTTTCAGAATTTGTTAAAGTGTTTCAGAAAATGTTAATTTGTTTCAGAAAATGTTAAAGTGTTTCAGAATTTGTTAAAGTGTTTCAGAACTATTTGTTAAAGTGTTTAGCCTTATTTGTTAATGTGTTTTGCACCTCAGGGCCACCGTACTTATCTGGTACAAAATATAAATGTTTATCCTTAAACAGGAATTTTCTTGTTGACTTTCATTGGTTTTAAAATGTATTGACTAAATGTATTGACACACTGAGCCTAGAAAAAAACTGACAACATACAGTAAACGACCGACTGATCAGTTCATTGTATTGTATGCACAGTAATTGTCTCCATAAATCCAGATATTGATTTTACGTCACAGTTTATTGTATATTTGACCTTCCACTTACAGAAATACTCACATACTAAAACAGTCAAACCTGGTAAGACTCCTTTCTATTCCTTTAGGCTGTAAGAGGTGGATGCCTTCATCTAGTGGGGCAGACCTACAGATAATATTGTTTTAAAAAGTTAGTTATTAAACTGAGGAATACATCTTATCGTTAGTTGCTGAAAAGAAGACAAATAACTGAGACTTTAAATAGAAAAACAACTAACTTCTAACATGTTTGGGCAGAACTTTGTCTTTTGTTGCATTACTTGATAAATCAGCAGAAAATATTTGCATTATGATTTTACTTTTCATATATCAATACATGGAAAATCAAAACCAGCGCACTTGTTTTCTGTAAATTATAAATTAGTGTTCGAAAACAAAAACGAATCTATGTCATTTTCAAAAACGAGTCGTGTATCATGCGCTCCACCTCGTCCAGCAGCAGTCTGTAATCTGATGGACAAACTGTGTGTCCTGTCCTGTCTCTCTCCCTCAGGCACCTCAGCGTCTCTCTGTGTCCTTCTGGTCTGGACGCAGTCATTTCCAGCTGCTCCAGCTGCTCCATGGGATCCCGGGGAACATCTTGGGTTTTTAAAGCTTTAAACACTGCAGGGGGAAACTTGGCGTGGTGAGCCGTGGAGCAAAGCACCATGGGACATGAGTCATCCTGCAGCTGATCAGCTACGACTTTTGCCACGGCGGTGTGTGTGTCCATGAGGTAGCCTGTCTGCGCGTGAACGTCGTGGATCGCGGCCAAGCAGTCGTCCTCAGAGCACCAGCCAGCCTGCACTTCCTGTTGCATCCTGCCAAGGAGATGCTTAGGAAGATGAAAGTGCTCGTGTGTGTCTAAGCAGTTGAACAGGTTGTTGACAAGTCGGCTGCTTCCGTCGGAGACGTGGTAAATAAACCTCTCAAGGTTCGAGGGCTTGAGGATATCTATCGCTGGGGAGAGGGAAGGCAGCAGAGGCCGTCCACGCAGATCGTACTCACCCGTGGTAATAAAGTCGGTTATGATTCGGTTATGGTTGGATGCGCAGATGACTTTTCTTACGGGGACGCCCATTTGCTTGGCGTACAAAGCCGACATGGCATTGCCAAAGTTACCAGTGGGGATGCAAACGTCGACGGGCTCGCCAAACTCAACGACGCCGTCTCTGCACAGATCCAGATAGGCAGAAGAATGATAGACGACCTGCAAGAAGAGGTGCAAAGAAAACATTACACTTCAGCCTGAAGTCACATTTCAAACGCTTTTATTCTGAAACCACATTTCATCTTATCCTGATGCACGCTCAGTAATCCAGGTAGAACAATCTGACAAAATTAAGTTACACATTTCATCTTGTTCAGTCATTATATTTTAAAGAAGGTAGGTTTCATACTCGTCTGCTCACTTCAGACTCATGTTCAGGCTGCTGTTTAATACACCGTATTATTTTGCATCATTAAGCACATGTCTTAGATCCTTCCTTTTACACCGTTTCCTTGTACTGTACACTGTTTTTTTTAATACTTTTAATTTTTTTCTATTTTGGGGTGTAACTGGGACCTTGAGTACCGGTACATAATTTCATTCCACCTCATGTACCACATGTGATGCAAATGACAGTAAAGAATCTTGTACCTTGTTTTCTAGCAGGTTAGATATTCTGTAATATATTAATGTGATCAGACGTTTCCAGTTTTTGCAGTGTGGTGTGAACTGACATACTGAAATGCATGACTTTTTCTTTTCATTTTTCCCCCTTAAATGTATCATTTATTTATTTATTAAATACTGTATGGTTTTTTTTCCTTGCTTTTTTCCCCAAACTAAAATGCATGACTATGTTTCTAGAAAGTTACTGATTTAGAATAAAAAAATTGTCCTCCACCACCTCCTTCAACTATTAAGTACAGTAGTCTGAATAAAGAAGAATTGAAAAGTTGACTAGAAGAAGTTTACTTCCAGTTCTTATGGATCTTTGTTGGAGCATGAAAATCTAATTTGTATTGGTTTTATACATATTTCCTCACCCTTCCATGCAGAAAAAAAACAATATTATGGATTATAATATGAAACCTGAGTGAATACATGCATTACGACTTTACACAATAAATACAACACACACAAATAAACTACTACATAAAAACACACTCATGATAGACTACTGTGTTGTACTGTTTGTATTTATTCTTTACTTGCACGTTTTAGCAATCTGCTTAAGTTTTGCATTTTTGCACATTATAAAATAAAAATAAAATAAATGTCACATTTTTGTCATCTGTGTATGTTTCCCATACTTGACAGACGAAATTGGTCTCTGCATTTAACCCAACCACCACCAGGTGGTGCAGTGAGCAGCCGTAGTCAGCGCCCGGGGAGCTGGGGAAAATAGATTACGGTTTATATCTCTGCTGCTATAAAAATAGGAGAACTTTACGCTGCTAACCTCATATCAGAACGTTTCTACCTCATGTACCACCTACACATGTACTAATAAACATGTGTCTCTAGTCTTGTCTCTTTTAATTACTTGTTTAGATTGTAACGTTTAGGTTACCATATTTCTCAGACTATAAGGCGCATTTAAAATCCTTTAATATTCTCAAAAATCTACAGTGAGCCTTATAATCTGGTGCACCTGATGTATTAATTATGGTTGTGCTTACTGACCTCAAACCAATTTTATGTGGTTACAGTACAGTATTGTGAATAAGTTGAAAAAACTTTGACTTATCTGACTGTTTTGTTTTACTTAATGCACCTTATAATCTGAAAAATACAGTAGGTTAGATGTCGTTTTGTATTTATTGTTCTGATGCGTATCCGTAATGGTTTTTTTTTTTTTTTGCATGTTATGTTCTGTGTGATCCTGGATAATTGCAGTTTCATTTCAATATGTGCTTGTACGTAGCTTAAATGACAATAAAACCTCTGATGCTGAAATCAGTTAACTATAATGTTTTGATTATTATTTAAAATCATTTGTGACTTACAATATAGTGTGCTTATATTTAGTCCAATACATTTGATTTCAGTCATCTATTTGAATATTATTTAATCATTTGGCTAAGTTAGGCTAGCTAAGAGACTACCAAGCGATTTACATTTACTTAAATTTAAAGTTAGTTTATTAGCCACAAATCAAGTCTCTAACTTGTTTAGCTCTTTTTCTGTTATACTTTAAAGTATAATATAAAGTAATTTATGACCTTTCCAAAATATACTTGTTTTATTTTCAAACCGTTTCTGAAACACTTATTCAACTATATTTTGCATACATACAGGATGGTCCAAGTATTTTTGTTTATTCTTAACTAACATTAATATGAAGAAACATTATCTGTACTTTTACATGTATAACAGAGGACATCCCCTGATAATTTTGTAAAGTATGATTGTATTTTCTCAAAATAAGGATTTTATATTACATGATGTTATTTTTGGATTACACTTTGTTTATTGTTACACACACCCAAAAAAATGGACATTGAGTCTGTGTCACCAAAACCGTCACTGATCAAATGTAGTGATTCTCATGAAATGCACATAAGCATATAAAAAACGTGAAATATTAGCCATGTTAAAAGTTCGATTTTAAATTATTATTATTTTATTTAACATTTGTTTCTTTTAGCAGCATGAGTAGGTAATGCATAACCCACCTGTGGCAACAGCCGGGCCCAGTTGATGGAGTTGGCGGTGCTGAGGACAGTGCCATACTCAACAGCAAAATGCCCCGTCAGCTCCGACTCTCCAAACATCCTTTTTATGGCCTTCTGACAGAAATCAAAGTCTGACAGGACACCGACTGCCCTGGCGTTGCCTTCCTTGTAGCTCGTCATGTGAAGCTTCTGGATCTCGCTCACGCCTTCTTCTGGAAAAAACACTAACACCCCAGTCCGGTTTCTGTCGGCGCCACTCAGCCGGCTGAAGCCACTGAGCACAGCACTGCCAGTGTCCCCTGACGTGGCAACAAGGACGAGGAAGTTGCACATTGAAGGGAGGCAGTGAGAAAACAGCTGAGGCATCAGCTGTAAGGCAAGGTCTTTGAACGAGGCGGTGGGACCATGAAAAAGTTCCTGAACAAACACGTTGTGGATGAGATGTTCCACCGGTGCAACTCTCTCGCTGGAAAAGTTGGACCCATACGCTTTAAATATCATTGTTCTGAGATCCAAAGCAGAGACGTCCAATGGGTGGATGCACTTTTCTAGTAAAATTAACGCTCTCTCTGGATATGACATGGAAACTAGTCGAAGCCACTCGTTTTTAGCAATTCTCGGAAAGCCATTCTGAGGAACGTAGAGACCTCCATCTGTAGCCAGACCCTCCACAACCACATCGCTGAAGAACGTTTTCTGATTGGACAACTGTGCTCGGTCGCACCTAGTAGACACATACGTCTCCTCGTCGTGTTTTTGATACCTCTCCAGAGTTAGTAGCACCTTCTCCACCACGTCCTCCACCGTGTCTCCCGTTCCACAAAACACCCGCATGTCGAGCCACTTCTCATAAAACTGTTTCCTGTAAAATAAAATGTCTCTCATGGATACGCCTGCCTCTTGGCCTACTATCCTGTTCACCTTCATCCTGTTGAGCCTCTGAATGATGTCGTCACTGTCCACGTCCAGGTAAATGACGAGGCCGCTCTGCGTCACGCGCCGCATGGCCTCGGCATGAAGAGGGTTGGAACCTGTCAGAGAAACAACACACCCAGAGGCTGAGAGGTTACACAAAGCCTGACCTTCCTCCTCCAAGAAGGACTCTCCACCCACTGATGCAAGTTTGGCAGCCACTGGCATCTTCCACGCCGTCTCCAAGACGTCGTCATCAACGTCGATGACGGGCAGTCCCAGTTTATGAGCCACTATCTTCGCAACTGTTGTCTTTCCTGCTCCAGGGGGGCCCATGAAATAGAGGTTCTTGTCCCCAAGGGGACTGGTTTTGGTGGAAAGCCACGATTTTGATGTTGAAACTGGGACCAGGCAGCATCTGGCAGCTTTTATTGCAAGCCGACTTGCAGTCAGTAAGCCCATTCTGGAAATAAAGAAGGAACAGCAGTTTTTTTCTGTGGAAAAAAACAAAAATATACCTCATAACACAATGTTATGAGGTATATTTTTGTTTTTTAAATAAATAAATAAATAAATAAATAATAAATAAATAAAAAGACTTGATTTCCAAACTTAAAAATATTTAGATCACAGATCAAAAGTGTAAACTGAGAGAATGTATCATTTTAAGGGAAAAATATGTTGTTTCAAAATTTCATAGCGTCAACAAATCCCAAAAAAGTTGGGACAATCCATTTTTACCACTGTAAGTGGACCCCTTACCGATAGCCTTGCCCCCCCCCAGCAATAAAAGTCTAGCTCCGCCACTGTTTGTATACTAAGAAGGAAATCAAGATAAAAGCAGCAGATGCAACACAAACAACTTACCAAATTTACTATTCTTTACAGTAATGTGCAAAAGGCTTACGTCATTCCTTATTGCTTTATATTTAATTATTAAATTTTAAGGTGTTCTTAAGTTTGTCTTTGGAGTGAGCTTGATAAGTTGAAAAAGATTGGGGAAAACAATGTTTTTCGTGTTTAACAGCTCAATTTCCAGCATAACATGTGTGTATAGATTGAAACACTCACATGAAAAGGTGGTTTCCCGTTATTTGACCAGGATAACAAATTATTTGGTTCAGTCTGTAAATGTTTACATATTACTGAAACACTGTTTACGACAGGAAGTCAGTTTGCGGTCTTCCTTACGGCAAGTCCGTGGAGACAAAAAGGTTCATTTCGCTGCAAGCAACAAAACGCATTAAAGCGGTATTCAATCTCCAAATATATTTAAAAAATAAAAATTACGCATGGTAGTTTAATGATTAACCTTCAATACGTTTTTGGAAAGGCATAAGTTCGACGTTTTTAGTAAAATAAAACCTGATCGACTTGGAACGATTTTGTGCTGGCTTCAGGTGCATGCTAGAAGCTCGGAATTTAAATTACAACATCAAATACCGGTTTATTTGATTAACTTATAAAACTAGGAGTTATAACTTACATTATGTATTGTAAAATAATAAAAACTTAAAAAGAAAATGACGTAAAAAATTAAAATTTATTAATTTATTGACACATTTTGACATTAATCCGAACATTGTACCACCGTTCAGAACGCGACATTTGGTTCCCATGTTGCATAGCAACCAGTGTGTTACTCTGCACACATTTCACTCGACCACTAAACTCGCTGAGTGTAACTTTAGTTCTTCGTGTATTACGATTTATTCATCATGTCTAAACAACTTTTTCCTCAAGAAAGCGTCTATGACTATCTTGTTCCAGAGGAAGCTGATGAAGTTAAAAAACCACCAAGGTTAGTGTGCGATAATTACAGCCATATTTATTTATTTAACTCTCATTTATTTATTTGCTTGTGTGTTTATCTCAATTAAATACTTATAAATAATTTTAACAACAGTAACGTGTTAAAGATCCACTGACGTGATTTTTCTACTATTCATCAAATTGCTCAAAATATATATATATTATCATTTAAATATGTTAATTTTTGCAAACAAAATGATAAATCACTTTAATTTTGCTTTAAAAGTGATTTTGAACTTCAAGCCGTGTTTAATCATGGGAAATCCGTTTACACCTGAACGCACCATCTGTGATGTAATGTGCAGAGTGAGAGGCAGAGGGCTCCAGTCTCTTCAATAGCAGACATTTTAAAACCTGACTAATTTAGCAATCTAGGTGAAGATTTAAGCTATTTGTCTTCATTTTGGGAAGCAGAAAATAGTTTGGGTGATGGAACAAGAAACAGCAGGATCTAATTTAGATCTGATGCCGTATCAGACTTACTTTTATGTGAGCTGCTCATACCGTGACAAGCCAAGAGCTCTGCCTCAACTCTGCACATGACATCACAGATGGTGCGTTCGGGTGTAAACGGATTTTTTCATTCATTCATTCAACCTTTATTTAGTCAGGTAAATCTTTTGAACCTCAAGGGCTCATTTACGAAAGCGACCTGCTAAAACTAAAGAACAATGAACAGCAGTGGTATAATTTCCTTAAACAATAAACAAACAAACAATTTCCCATGATTAAACACAGCTTGAAGTTCAAAATCACTTTTAAAGCAAAATTAAAGTGATTTATCATTTTGTTTGCAAAAACTAACATATTTAAATGATAATATATATATATTTTGAGCAATTTGATGAATAGTAGAAAAATCACGTCAGTGGATCTTTAAAGCTGCACTATGTAACTTTGTAGTGCAGTCTGTAACTTTTCTAACAATATATTTTTAACATATTTCTTCACTCTGTCACTATCTACTGACAGACTGATGTTAGACAAAGTAATCTCTGAAAAAAACTATAGTCCCCTTGCTTCTCTATCAGCATTTATAAAAACACTAAAAACACAGAGTGACCCGCCGTTAACCAGCCAATAAAAACAGAGTTTGTAACCAGTCAATAAAAACAGAGCTTAAATTTGAATCAGCCAATAAAAACAGAGCTTGAATTTGAATTTCAGCAGATCCTTATCCCCTTCAGTCCCTAAAATTCCTCCCATACTCCAAACTCTCCCTGCCTCTTTGACTTTTCTTTTCAATCTGTCCCTTTCATTTGTATATTTAATGCACTCCATCAGTACATGTTCTACACTTTCTGTTTCCCCACATTCCACACATCTACTGTCATTCCGTTTCCCTATCAAGAACATTGTATCATTTAGAAGTGTATGGGATAAGGATAAAATAAAAGATGTTAGAAAAGAGTTGTTCATTTATCTACATAAAATTAATATTAAAAGTAGAATATAGGAATAGGAGGCCATGAGCTACACACTCTTGCTCAGTAGGTGGCGGTATGCACCTGAACGCTGTTTGCAATCCGCCATTAAACTAAAAGAAGAAGAAGAAGAAGAATTTCAGCAGAGCAAGGCGGAGCAGAGCCATATATGGCTCTGAGGGGGAGGGATCAGAATGCTTTGCCTGTTGAAAATATTTCTAAGTTCTGCGCTCTACAGAAAGTTACACATAGCACCTTTAATAATTAGCATTTATGGGTATAAAAATACTTATAAGAGCTGTTTGTTCTATGTTGCTACTTTAATCAAATATGAATGAAGGATTTTGATATTGCAGAAAGACCACAAACTCAGCATAAATAAAATAAAAATAATATTGTTTAATTCAGTTCAGTTTTTTTATATAGCGACGAGTCACACAACACAAGTTGTCTCATGGTACTGAACAGAAAATGAATTGTTTTTTTAAATAATCTAGATTCTTAGTCCTGGCAATTCAGAATCGATTCTAAAAGCCCCTAATCGATTTTTATTATTGTTATTTTTATTTATTTGTTTGTTTTTTTACATTAAAACCCAAAAGATAAAGAAAATAAAACCATATCATATGAAAGAATACATCAAATGAAAGGTGGCAGAAAGAAGAAGAAATCTTATTTTATCTGCCCCTTTTTTCCTAAACAAAACAAGTTCAAACAATCAATTCAAACAATAATCTTCTATAAGTAACAGAGCAAAAAGCTACTAATACTGGTAATTTAAAGCCCCACTGACATGATTTTTTTATTTTCATAAAATTGCTCAAAATATATATCTTTTATCATTTAAATATGTTCATTTTTGCAAACAAAATGCTAAATCACTTTAATTTTGCTTTAAAAGTGATTTTGAACTTCAAGCCGTGTTTAATCATGGGAAATCCAATTACACACGAACGCACCATCTGTGATGTCACACTGGGCAGAGGGCTCTGGTCTCTTTAATAGCGGACCATTTAAAACCCGACGAATTTAGCAATCTATGTGAAGATTTGAGCTATTTGTCTTCATTTTGGGAAGCAGAAAATATTTGGGTGATGGAACAAGAAACAACAGGATCTAATACATAGTTCCCAGACACGCCCCCAGTATTGCGCAAACCGGTTTTCGCACCACATCTGAAGGCAGAAGAAGGCAAGATGGCGAACGAGCAGAGCAAATTATACGGACAAAAACACGAGCTACCACAGCTTCACCAAGGAACAAGAGCAAACTGGCAGTGGTCGAGTTAAATGAGTTTGAGAAAGAAATCATGGCAGACGAATCAGACAACTTGTCACAAAGTAGTTACTCCGATATCATTAATTATTTAATTACTACAAGGAGCGAGCGCACACCGGCTTCACAGCACACCGGCTTCACAGCTTTAAATCCAAAAAAGATGTGTAAACTGTCTCAATCAGATCTAACCAGCTAAAAAAAGGTTTAACTAAAATAACACACAGCCAACAAACAGTCCAAGCTGAACACGGACCAGAACCAGCACTTTTGAGTCTTACCGTGTTGGAAGTTAGCATGTTGTTAGCATCTGGAGCGTGGCTCGCGGGAGCTCAGGTCGGACGGCGTGCATCCGTCGCGGCGGCCGCGCGGAGGCACGTCCCATGGGACCGACGCGTCGCCCGCACGACTTGGCTCCCGTCCTCCTTCTCCAACTGGGACGGTCTGGTGGACCGTGAGGAGCAGAGGAGGCCATTGTCGCGTTAGCGAGATGCTAAGCTAACAGCATGCAAGACGGTTTGCTAAATAATGAAAAAAAAAAAAACAGCTCTAACACACAGACAGTTGTACTCTAACATTGTTCTGACATAGTTTCACAAAATGATTTATGTAGAATATTTTGTTTACCGGCCAAAAGGACGACGTCTTCCAGAGCAGATCCAAGCCAGACTCAGAGCGAGGAGGGGCTGCTGTCCAGTTTCTCCGATGAGATAAATCCTTCACGTTACTTTTTTTTTGATTAACTGAAACCTGCGCGTTGCCCAAACGTCTACCCGACTGGAACACCCACTGACACAACACGAAGTAACCATTGCAATTAATTAGAAATTAACACAAAAAAAAACGTGAAAAATGAACATCCATTAAACCGCGCTGTCCCCTGTTCTGACTTTCAAAATGAGGGTCCACCCGGAAGTAAGACGGATGTGACGTCACATGGGAACTATGTATTTAGGTCTGATGCTGTATCAGACTGACCTTCATGTCGAGCTGCTCATACCTACGCACTGTGACAAGCCCAGAGCTCTGCCCAGTGTGACTTCACAGATGGTGCATTCGGGTGTAATCAGATTTCCCATGATTAAACACGGCTTGAAGTTCAAAATCACTTTTAAAGCAAAATTAAAGTGATTTATCATTTTGTTTGCATAAAGGAACATATTTACTGTAAATGATAAAATATATATATTTTGAGCAATTTCATGAATAGTAAAAAAAATCATGTCGGTGGACCTTTAAGTTACAGAATTTAATGCATTCCTGTATTATTTGTTCCTATTTTTGGTATAAATATCAAACGATGCAAAAAATTTGATACAATAAGGAACCTAAAATTATTGTTTTAAATAAATGTTCCATTTGTTTACATTGTTGTTTATTCTTTTCAGCTTGTCAGTTACAAAACTGAAACTAAATTTATGACCATTTTAATAGAAAAATCGTTTCTGAATCGAAAAATCAATTTTGAATCGAATCGTGACACCAAAAATCGGAATCGAATCGATTCTCCAGACACTGAGAGATTTGCAGCCCTAATTTAATATCAGGGAAAAAGGCAACTTAATTCAGTTACAACTACTTCAAGTTTTTTTTTTTTCAAGTTTATCTTGGATTGTTAATAATAATCTAACATAAAGGGGGAAATATTTTTGACCCAGTTTCATTTCATGTCCTTGTTAATTAAACGTTGCTGAAAGTTTGGATTCAAATTAAATGCTTTTATTTATTTGTTTTATCTGTTTTGTTCCAAAATGCTCCTAAAGATACGTGTCTAAGTTTAGACCAGCTGTTGTTCTTGAAAACAAGTTGAAGAAAGATTCAAAGAGGACCATGGGACCAGCAAAAATAGACGCTCCAGCTCCAGACAAGTACCTGAAGAAGAATTCGAAGGAGCCCAAACTGCCTGAAAGTGAGTTCTTCTATTAGACTGCATGGAGATTTTCCTTTTCGGTATGATTATGAGTTCATATCTTCTGTTTAATTTTTTTCCTTTGGAGGCAGAGTGCACAAAAAACGTCTGCTGTGCGTGTACTTGCACTGAGAGAAAGCCGCCCGTCCCTGCGAGGACTGACAATCCTCTTGTGGGAATTCACACCGAGGGGGATTTTGAAAAGGCGACGGCAGCAGTGCCCATGAAGCCTACAGCCACAAGTGTAGACGTCAGTACAGGACACAAACAACTCCTGGAAAACTCTGGACTTGTCCCCAAATACATCTTCAAACAGGTAGTCTCCTACATTGCTCACTGGAATTGAAGTTATTTGCAAAAAACTTTGCTCCACTGGATCCAAGGTGAACATAAAGTGTCTTGATGCTGCTCGTAGGATTTCGGTCAAATCCCTGAGTACCTGCAGCAGCGCAGAAAGGAAGAGCAGAGGGCCCAGGAGGAGTGGGAGCACTTGGTGGAAGAGCAGAGGGAGCAGGTAGCCTTGCAACGCCTGTCGGACAACAAGCGACAAGAACTCCTGGAGGTACTCACACACACAGATCCATGGTTTCTCTCCTAAAACAGCATCTGGAATCACCAGAGATGCAAAAACAATCAATTTAAAGGTCAAAGTTCATGCTCAGTAATCCAGGTATAAATCCAACAAAGTTCGGTCCTGTCATCTAGACGGTTTCTTTTTCTGTTGAGACGTTTTGTCCTTCGTCCTTCATCAATCCGAGGAGCCACAAACAATGACCTAATGAAGTCCTTTGGATGAAGGACGAAACGCCTCAACAGAAAAAGAAACCGTCCAGATGACCAGACTGAACTTTGTTGGATTTATACCATACCATACCATACCATTTTATTTATAAAGCACTTTAAACAGGAACAAGTCCACACCAAAGTGCTGGACAAACAAACACGCAACAGGCAACACAGACAATGAAGTACAACACGAAAAACATAAAAACATTGCAGATCATAAATCAAACGATCCAATACAAATCAGCTGGCATTGAAAGCAATGGAGTAGTAGTGAGTTTTTAACCGGGATTTGAAAACCGAGAGGGAGGGGGCCTGTTTGATGAGCAGCGGTAACTCGTTCCAGAGTCTTGGGCCTGCTACAGAGAACGCCCTGTCACCCCTGCGCTTAAGGCGAGTTTCTGGAACTATTAAGAGTACCTGATCCTCTGACCTCAAAGCACGTGGAGGGACATATGGGTGTATCAGATCCGAGAGATAGGCGGGGGCGAGACTGTTCAGCGATTTGTAGACATACATGAGAATTTTGAATTGGATTCGAAGATGAACCGGTAGCCAGTGAAGGGAGGCCAAGACTGGTGTAATGTGCTCTCTTTTGCGTGTGCTGGTTAAAAATCGGGCAGCTGCGTTCTGAACCAGTTGTAATCGTGCAATGGTGGCTTGACTGACGCCAAACAGAAGTGAATTGCAGTAATCAAGCCTAGATGTAATGAATGCGTGAATCACTGTCTCCAGGTGCTTTTTGGATAATATGGGCTTCAGCTTAGACAGACGCCTCAGCTGGAAAAAACAGGATTTGACGATCATGTTTACATGACTGTTGAGTTTCATGGAAGGATCCATTATCACTCCCAGATTTTTGACTTTTTGTTTTTCGGACAGGGGTAGAGCAGACAGGTCAATGCAGTGGTTTGAGGTTGTGTCATTGGGAAGGAACAATATGGCTTCAGACTTCTTATCATTGAAGCTTAAGAAATTTAAAGCCATCCAGTCCCTGATGTCAGCCAGGCAGTCGAGCAGAGGTTGAATAGAGCCTGTACCATTTTGTCTTAGGGGGAAGTAGATTTGACAGTCATCAGCGTAGAAGTGGAAAGGTATATTGTGTTTCCGGAAAATAGCACCGAGTGGCAGCAGGTATAAGGAGAACAAGAGAGGACCCAGGATGGACCCCTGCGGAACCCCCCATTTAAGAGCCGCCACTGCAGAAGTAAAATCATTGATGGACACACAAAAAGACCTGTCAGAGAGGTAGGATCTGAACCAGTTTAGGGCTGATCCTGAGATGCCCACCCACTGCTCCAACCTAGCAATGAGGATCTCATGGTCGATGGTGTCGAAAGCGGATGTGAGGTCCAATAGGACAAGCAGCACAGAGTCACCAGTATCTGTGGATAGAAAGATGTCGTTAAAAACCTTCAGTAGGGCAGTCTCAGTGCTGTGGAGGGATTTGAAGCCAGACTGGAAAAGCTCGGGGATAGCGTGATCCTCCAGGAAGCACTTTAGTTGGGACTCAACTATTTTCTCTAGAAGTTTAGAAACAAATGGGAGTCTGGAGACAGGCCTGAAATTGGATAATACTGACGGGTCGAGGTTTGGTTTTTTCAGGAGGGGTTGAACAGCAGCATGTTTTAATGATTTTGGCACCACACCCGAGGATAGACTGCTATTTACAATCGAGAGAATGGAGGGACCTAGAGTGTGAAAAACCTCCTTTAGAAGCCGAGGGGGGACCACATCGAAGGGGGAGCCAGATGGTTTCAGGCTGCACATGACCTGCTCTAGAGAGGACAGAGAGACTGGTTCAAAATGGTCAAACACAGCAACAGATTGAGGTGGGATGGATGGATCGTGAGATGGAGGAGAAATGAGAGCCCTGGTGGTTGCGATTTTATCTAAAAAGAAATGTTGGAAGTTCTCGCACAGCTCAGTCGAGGCTTCCATGGGTGATTGTTCAGTGAGGTGGAGAACAGAGTTTAGGGTGGAGAACAGAACTCGAGGGTTACGAGAGTTTGCAGCAATGATATCAGAGAAGTATTGTGATTTAGCAGTTTTCACTGCTTTCTGATATCGGCGCCAGCTCTCTTTTACCATCTCAAAAGAGACCTGCAGACTGTCTTTTTTCCACTTCCTCTCCACCTTTCGGCATTGCTGCCTGGCCGCTCTGGTCGTGTCATTCAGCCACGGTTCGGCCCTGAGTTTTGGTCTTCTCAGTTTAATAGGCGCTACTTGATCCAAAGCCTTTAAACAAACAGAGTCAAACTGGTTTGTCAGCTCCTCAGTGCTGGAGAGGAACCCCGGGGGCTGAATTAACATGTCATTGTTGTAAACCTCAGTGAAACGTGCGGCAGTTAAATGGTTAACATTCCTGCCTTTACGTGCAGGAATGCATGTTTTAGGGGTAACATGGGGGATGGTGAACTGAAAATTCACTGGCCTATGATCTGAGAATACATTGTCTCCTATTTCAAGGTTTGAAACGGTCACATCACATGTTAAAACAAGGTCCAACAAATGTCCACGCTGCTGCGTGGGAGAGTTCACGTGTTGAGTTAAATTAAATGAGTCCAATAAATCTAAAAAGTCCTTAACCATGGGCTTCTCAGGACAACACACGTGCAAGTTGAAGTCGCCTGAAATGACGACCCGAGAATATTTAGCTGTAATTTCAGCCAAGAAATCAGAAAACTCGCTGATGAAGTTCTTGGAGCGAGGCGGCCGGTAGACAAGAGCACACAAAGTTACAGGTGAATGTCCGAGTTCAAACACAGTCAGCTCAAAGCTAGAGCAGGAGACTGGAATGGACAGTTGTTTACAGTCAAAAGTTGATTTGAAGATAGTTAATAACCCACCGCCACGACCTGATGGTCGCGGGTCGTTAAAAAACAAACAGTTTGGTGGTATTATTTCCGTCAGCGCGCAGGACTCACCCGACGACATCCACGATTCTGTGATGCAGAAAAAGTCCAAGTCGTGCTCTTCAAAGTAATCCCTGAGGATGAACGTTTTGTTGCAAACAGATCGGGCGTTGACAACACAGAATTTGATGATATCCGAGCTAGCCGCTGATGGGCTGCTAGCAGCTGATGTGCTAACAGCTGGTGGGGGAGCGCGCGTCCGCGGCTCGCTGCCCACAGAGAGCTGCTCCGGCCGGAGATCCCCGTTGTTTTCCTGGTCCGTGCACGCGGGAGACTGGCGATGAGAATCGAGACCATCAGCTGAAGACAGCGAGGCAGAACGCCGGGCTCTGAGCTTCACCAGCCGGCCAGCTCGTGAGCCGCGTTTCTTCCTCCGAGTCGATCGATTTCTCCGTGCAGGCTGGTGCGAAGAGCAGCGGAGGTAAACGGGCAGCTCGTCTCCGAGCAACGGGGGCAGAGGGGGCCTCCCCGAAGTACGCTCATACTGGCCCGAATCAGCGACATCCGCGGCAGCAAACCGTAAATCCAGAAGCTGCTTCCGATCATAAACCAGCAGTGTACTTATGTCTCCAATGAAGAACGAACAAAACACAAAAATTCCAAACACCCACAGGAGAGGTGGACACGCAGCCATGCTTATGGGCGCCATCTTGGATTTATACCTGAATTATTGAGCATGGACTTTAATGCTTTGAACCACTTTGGCTATGGCTGCCTCAGAGGTGTTGACGGGGGAGAGGGCAGGCCCTAGAAGTCATCTTATCACCAGCAAACTGGTTGGTCCTCTGTGTGGGGGGTGCCGTTTGTGGCTCCTCGGATTGATGAAGCTCTTTGGATGAAGGACAAAACCTCTCAACAGAAAAAGAAACCGTGCAAAGGACCTGACTGAACTTTATTGGATCAACAGAAATCAGAATCAGCTTTATTATCATTGCACCGAAGCACAACAAAATTACATTTCAGTACAGCCCATCCAAGTAAAACATAAACAAACAGACATGGGGAGACGGAGGTGTCCGAGGCCGCGGCCTCGTGGGAGGCACTGCCTTTTTCATTTAGAAAGGAAAAGAGAAACACGGGGGAAGGGGAGGTATAAAAAACATTCTCACACTGTCTCCCTGATGGGACACAGTGTGAAAGTTGAAAAAAAACAACCTCAGAACAGAAACATATTAATGACATCATAATACATGTATGCAGGAGGAAGGCCGAAAAAGGCGCGTGTTTGTCTGTGGACACTGCCAGATAGTTCCATAATCCTGGTAAGAGATGATGCAGTGTCAGCCAGCTCAGCTCTGATACAGGTCCACAGATGTCCT
>JBBPBX010009442.1:0-10084 GCA_038048925.1 Garcialebias charrua | reverse complement strand
ATTCATTGTGAAAATTTGCAGGAATGTGGAGGTTTGTATCTCATCATCAGAATCTGTTTTCGGCCAACAAAAGAAAAATGATTTGAAACCCCAAGACTCCCAAAGCCTATAGTTGAACGAACGTCTCGTAGATTTACAGATTATATTTTATGCCTGCAAATTAATCCAGGTTTAAGCATTTTGTATCTGTAAATTTTTCTTTTTCATTTAACCAAACACTAAGAATAATTCTTATTTACAGTGCTGGCCTGGCACCACCAACAGGGTCATGGGAAGGGTAACAGTACAGTCAGGCAAAACAATAAAACAATAAAAATGCAGTGTGATACGATATCCAACACCTATGTGCAAGACTACCATATTTTCCACCGTATAAATCACACTTTTTTTCATAATTTATATGCCCTGCAATCTATAGGCCCAAGCAACATATTTACCGTATTCTCCGACCTATAAGTCGCACCGGAGTATAAGTCGCACCAGCCCAATTATGTCCAATAAAACCGAAAAATCCACGTATAAGTCGCACCTCACAGCACAAAACGAGCACGCGCAGCAACAACAGACCTGCAGTGCAGCAAACAGACCTGCATCTCTTTGATCTTTAAAGATAAACACATAAAAAATATATTCTTGTTAGCTGACATTACAGTAAAAGTGTGTCTCAGTTTAACTTTTCTTGATAAATGCACTTTGACGGTTAAAAACCGTTAAATTAAGTGACCATTTTTTTGACCAAAGTGAAAAAAACACGAAAAATCCACGTATAAGTCGCACCAGCCTATAAGTCGCAGGGCTTAGAAATGTAGGCAAAAAGGTGCGACTTATAGGCCGGAGAATACGGTATGGAACCCCCCCCCCATATTTATGAACCAATTTTTGGCTGAGATATGACTATTTTCATTCATTCTGTCTGAAAAAAACTATTGAGTAGTACCACTTTACCAGTAGCAGTATGGCATGCCGTTTTATCATGTAATAAGTAAACATGGTTATAAATTATAATGACAAATTCAAAAAAGTTCAAGACAAAAACAACTGGACTTTATTATACTTTATACTTTTTTTTCTTGAACTTTTTTTAATTTACCATGTCTTGGATGACTGAGAATTTTCACCAACTTTTAATGATATAATCGGCTTGCCATAGCCTCCCCACCTTCCTTCTGCTTGCTTGGAACCGTCAAACCAGCTGCACCACTCCTGCGAAATGCAGCTAATTTGTCCATTACAGTACATTTATTAAACAAACGTTAGACTGAGACAAATCTTTACTAGAATTTCAAGCAAACAAATAATTGTTTTTGAGCGTTTATCTTGTTAAATTTGCACAGCGACGCTTCACATGCACGCTTTTACTTCCGCGTGTCGGGTCGAGGCTAGCCTGTATAAATAAAGGTTGAATGAATGAATTAGTTAATTAATTAAGCAAACGGTAGACTGAGACAAACATTAACTATAATTTCGAGCAAACAAATAATTATTTTTAAGTGTTAATCTTGTTAAAATCTTGTTAAAGTCCTCCCGTGCATGCTCCCACGGCCGCCATTTGGCATCCCATCTATTGTTGGCACAACACGGCCCACATTTCCGGGTCGTCAGCGGTGACGCGTAACAAACATGACACGTCAGCGGTGATGCATAATAAATGCAACGAATATGGCAAAGCTACATATTTATGAAATTTTCCACTTTATTAGACAAATATGGACTGATGCAACTTATAGGGTGGTGCAACGTGTACGGCGGAAAATACGGTACATTTCTAGAACTGTAGACTATCTTTAAACTTTACATTCATTTGGATAAAGCAATTTTTTCCCCTTGTCTTTTCTGCTTTCAGCACATCTGCGTCATCAGCAAAACTGGAATGGCGAAATACAAGATTTAAGAATTTGAATCACGAATGCAAAATGTTTTACTTTTACAAATTTGTCCACTGAAGTATTACCATTTTAGTACTGCATTTATTCACATGTGATTCATTAAAATGGGCTTCAAACAAAAAGTTGAATAAGTATGCAGTGTTGTTCGTGGGTGGTCAACACACACACACACACACAATCTGAATCAGTTTGATGCTGTTTGTCCCTGCTTTGTTGTGCTTCACTCGGGGACAAAAAAATGAAAAGAAAGAAAATCTGCCCATCAGGACAGGACGTTGGTGACAGATGGAGAAAGCTTGTGGACGTTGGCATCCTCCTGCTCGGAAGACGCCCACTCTGACTCATGGAAAGCACATGGAGGACACCACGGTGGCCGGTGAACGTCTCCGTACCACGCTGTATCTGCATTTTCAACCACGCACCATTTCCACAAATCAGAACCAAACACTTGTGGATCAAACTGTTATTTATATAGTCGCTGTTGTATGTTCAAATACCCAGACATTTCAGAGGTCGTTATACTGAAAAACATCAGATTTAGTTTTTAATGTCATATCAAAATGAACAAATGACTGATCTGATCTGGGACATTTTATTGAACAATCTTCAAAACATTATAATGCAAGAAAAATGTGTGCTTTTAGTAAAAGACAACATTTACTTCCTACGCTATAATTTTAACCGTATCCGTGAGGGAGTATTTGCTAAACCATCATCAGATTACACTTCATCTCTCATTACTGTCTAAATCTAAATCATAGTTCTTTAATTATGAAGATTTGCTCTTGCTGAAATTGCAAAATTCACAAAAACGTCAACGTTAAAAACCAACAACATTACAACCATGTGCTACACGTTTTTTTCCTTATAGGTTGAAAAAAAACCTCACAAATTGTATGGCAACATGTATAAACCAGTCCTAGTCAGAGCTCCAAATTGTTGTGCTTTTCGTATCTGTGATCGACTTTTAGCACACACACACACACACACACACACACAAAAAAAATTTGTGGAAAATAGAGTTGTGAGAGCTAGATGTAAGCTTTAACCATTTATACTTTGATACTGTAAATTTATTCTTCAATATATAAAAATAAACTTACACAAAGAAAGTAAATTATGGTAATTTCACCATGACATCAATGATACATAGAAAAGTCTTAACGCCTTTTATTTTTAAAATGAAATGAATTGTAAATTAACTGTATTTATATAACAACTTTCTATCTGTTCAATATACTTAAAGCACTTTACACTACAATCTGTGCCCTCATTTACCCATTCATACAGCACTCTACTAGATCCCTACAGAGAATCATCAGTGGTTTATCACATTCATACACTGATGGGACACACTTTGGAGGCAATGAGTGGTTCAGTGTCTTGCCTTTGGCATGTGACTGCTGGTGGAATCGAACCCCCAACTCTCCCATTGGAGGATGACTGCTCTAACCACTGCAGCCACAGCTGCCCCAACGTAATAGAATAAGAAATAATAGTTATTTATGTTGTACATTATTTGAAAATAATAATAAAAACAAAACATTCTAACGAATAATCAATATGGTTTTAGAGCTAGTCATTCTACATGACATCTATGGCACTTATGAATTTTGTGGAACAAGTAACTACTGCTGTTGACCGAAAACAATATTGTGTAAGTGTTTTTGTTGATTTAAAAAAGCGTTTGATACTGTGAATCATAATATTCTCCTTAATAAATTACAAAAGTACAGAATAAGAGGATTAGCCTTACAGTGGATATGTAGTTACTTAGAAATTAGGAAAAAATATGTACAGTTAGAGGATGTGAAATCAGATCACTGTACTATTACCTGTGGAGTTCCTCAAGGATCAATACTTGGTCCCAAATTGTTCATTTTGTATGTTAACGATTTGGTTAAAGTGTCTGGAGTCACTAAATGCGTTCTTTTCACTGATGACACAACTTTTTTTGTTCTGGAAATAATATTGAACAACTACTGGATTCGTTGATGAAAGAATTTGTTAAAATCCAAAACTGGTTTGGACTTAACAAATTATCATTAAATTTGGAAAAAACAAACTATATGATATTTAGTAATAAAAATAAATCAATTGATCTCCATTTTTAATCGAGGACTCAATGATTCGCAGAGTCAATGAGGTAAAAATGTTGGTGTTGTTATGTTGATCATTTATCATGGAAACAACATATAAATTTGGTTAAAACAAAAATATCTAAATCAATTGCAGTATTTTATAGAGTTAGATATCTACTAAACGACAAAGCATTGTATCTGTTGTATAATTTAATGACTGTGCCACATTTGATTTATTGTGTAAATGTATGGGGAAAAGCATGTAAAAGCAGCACAATGCCTATTTTTATTTTGCAGAAAAAAATTGTAAGAATTATAACAAGAAAACATTACTGTCACCCATCTAGTGAATTATTTTATCATATGAAATTGCTGAAATTCTATGATTTGGTAGATTATAACATTTTGTTACTTATGAATGGAGCTCATAAAAATACACTATACCGTCAAATATCCAAATGTATTTTGTGAAAAGATCAGGCTGCTACAATCTCAAAGGGAAAGATGTATTTGTAAAACCGCAATTTAGAACTAGTTTGAAGGGAAGAACTACCGTAATTCAGGGAGTAGGATTGTGGAATAACTTAATGACAGAAGTTAAGGAAGCCAAATCAATCCCTGTCTTTAAGAAACTGGTTAAAGTTGAATTGTTAAACTAATATAAATGAATGTATTTTTTAGTAATTTACATAATTGAAAGAAGGTTGAACTAGTTATTTACGTACTGTTTTGTTATTATAGAACAATTTGTTTAAATTAGATAAATAAGGAGCAGATTTAATAAGATATTTTCTTCATCTGCTACCTTTCATTTTATATTTTATATATTTTTTTCTTTTTAATTCATATGTCAATTATTGTATTTCATTATTGTAAAAGGATTTTTTTTTAAATGGTAGTGAATGAAAAATAGTATCTGAAAAACAAGCTAAGCTAAATAGCAGAACATTGCCTGAAAAGGAAGCTAGCATTACTCCCTAAACAAATTATTTTTAACTTTTTGACCACTTTGTTGGTTTTAAACGCTAAGCCTTTAAAAAGCTTTTATTTTTCGAAAAACTCATTGAGTCAAAGCCCATTGCAACGTAGGGATGCTCTGTAAACTAAATGGCCTGGCTCAACACAATCCATGTCTGTCAAAACCACTTCAACAACACACACACACACACATATGGTTTGTGTGTTTTTCTGCTATCTCTGCGGTGACTGAGAGTCAATTGTGCATGTCGACAGAGCAGAACATGTTTCACTTTACGGGGCACGTTATCATGACGCCAAACACTTCACGCTGTCAGTCACCTGAAACTCTAAACAGCCGCATGGAAAGATTTAAATCGGATTAAATGAACATTAAAATGTGGTCATGCTTACATTTTTGACTCTCACATGTATTGACAGATTTGTGTGCATTCCACCAATATGAATTGAAAATGTATTGAAACGCTCAACACGGTTGATCGTGTGAGGTTTTACTGACTCTACACACCATTGTAGGTTTCTGCTGCATTTTCCAAACATGTCTCCAAGTCAGAAATAGTATTCCAGCTCCAGATGTGATATACAGTAGTTGCTCTCTGGGTTTAATGATCTGATAGTGATAAGTAGACGGTTCAGAAGATACGAGAATGCAAACCAAACAGTTTAGAGACATTAGAGGTCCTGGCTTTGTATACTTTCATTCTTTAAGATTCTTCAGTGGTAAACATCTTTGCTAAACATTTAAACCATCCTCAAAGCCAGTGATGTTTTATCAGTTGTATCAGGTGAGGAGTGTGTAAAAAAAAGAAGAGATGCTTAAATCATTCAGCAGTCCATTTTTTGCTGTATGCGCAGTCCAGACTACAAAGACAGTCATTGTGCCAATGGCTGAAGCCCCATATCCTTATCATAAAACATCAGCTCTTGTTGTTAACTAATCCCAGCACTAAAGCCCCTCGCAGTGCCCTGGGAACTCTCTGACCATTGTCCTTCACCTTGATGCAGGGTTTGGTAAAAGCGAGAGTAGACAAAAAGCTTGGCAAGTCTCTCATGCTGTGTCTTTGTATAGAGCTTCGTCTGGGGAACAGACGTTGGGGCCGACTGCAGAAAGTGGGCTACAGGTAAACTGTGACCAACACAAAAGGAACAAAACTGGGATTGTGTGGCTGAAAAGCTGCACATCCTATTTGACATATGAAGCCGGTGGTTAGAGATGGAGAGCTGGGATTTGATTTCACCAAAACACCAAATCTGATATGTAAACCTGCTAATATCTGGTTTATCTGTATGGATTTGACAAAATACCCCTTTTACAAGAGTTAAACTAGAATAAGTATACTGCAGCCTCTTTCATCCAGTAAGTTTAAAACTGAAACAGCCAGCTGACTATTTTAGTTAACCAGAAAACCAAAATAAATAAATAAATAGAAGCTTAAAAAAAAAAAACTACCTGTCAACAATTTTAGTCTTTGTGGCTACACAACGTGCATGATTGAAAACACACAAAGTATAAAACACTTTAATATTTTTAATGCTAACATACACTTATAATATTATATATACAGGGAACCCCCGACCTACGACTCCACCGACCTGCGAACCACGGGACCTACGAACGAGCCAAAGTAGAAGAATGCCATCGACGTACGGCAGAAAATACGTGACCTACGAACGAGCCCCATTACAAGTATATAATCGAGCTACGGCGTAACTGCGTCACACACGGCAATCGGCGAGGTGGGGGAGGGGATTGCCCCTTGGCTGTTGTTAGTTGGGCATGGGCGTGACACATTCATTGTTGAGCAATGGCTAAGCAGTTCCATCAGATGCAGGTTTGATCATGAGAAAAACATCTGTCTACCTACACTTCAGTCAAAGTAAGGCAATTTTGTTTCATTTTTCTGCTGCTTCTAGCTTTTTCTGAGTTCATGGACTTCTTTCTCATGCACATGGACACTCATCAACGCACTGGTTTCAAAAACATGATGGTTGCAACATGTTTCTGATAGATGTGATGCTGCTGATGGATTTATGGATTCATGTGTGATTGTTGACATCATTTTGCTGATGTGAGTCCCTGATTTGCTGCTGTTCTGATGTTAAAAGCTGCACTTTGAGAAGTGTTCATGTGTGATTGTTGACATCATTTTGCTGATGTGATTTCCAGCTGATTTCCTGCAGTTCTGATGTGAAGTTACTGATGTACAGTTACTGTGTGTGTTTATGGATGCATGTGTGGTGTAATGGTTTAGATAAGTGTTTGTAAATAAAGTTCTGTGCATGTTTATGGCCCAGTATGTCAGTCTCATGCTGTTAAATGTGTGCGCGGCGCACCGTTAGCGGTATTTCCGCGACCTACGAACGGAATAACGACCTACGAACGGGACGCTATTTTCACCCCCTAGCTACGACAGGATCGAGCTGCGAACGGTTCTTAGGTCCCGAACTCGTTCGTAGGTCGGGGGTTCCCTGTATGTATATGTATATGTATATATATATATGTATATATATATATATATATATACTGTATATATATGTATATATATATATATATATATACATACAGTATACATATATATAAACAATCGCTAAACAAAGCCAACATAGAAGAGCTGTTAGAAGGTTCCCTAAATTTAAAATATGTAAATGCTATTTTGTTTTAATCTGTTTACACTGGAAGCTTTTCCAAACTGCACACATTGGGACCTCAGGAAACATGCAGGATATACAGGCAGGGTACCGGTAATAATAAAACCAAAGAAACATGTTTTACTTTGAACCAAACAATTTAAGATATATTTAATCGTTTCATGTAAAAATAAAAATAAATCCCATATTTCTAAAAAGGGTAAATATTTTCAAATACTCTTTAATATAATTTGATTGAAAAATCCCTTAAAGGTTATAGAGGAATTAACAAAATCTGGTTTGAATGAATGAATCATTTGAGAGTACCAGTACTTTAAAGCAGGATTCTTAAACTTTTTGAGTTCAGGGACCCCATACATGGAAGAAAAGGTTCAGAAACCCTCTCATAACCCTCATGTTTATTAAATAATTTTCTTCAATTTGTCTCTTTAATGCAATGGAACTATTTGTGTAACATAAATACAGTACTTAAGACCTGTTCTTTAATAATGTTAATACAATTTTTATACTTTTAAACATGTGGTATTTTTTATTCAAAACACACAATTAACATTTTTTTTTTCATCTTTCAAAAATTACAATTTTGAGAAAATTAACAGAATCAAAAACCATGTTAAAAATGTACTTACTGTATTCTCACAATGAACATAAATCTATGGCCACTTCTTCAAATTATTAAACTCTTTAAATGAAACTGAACATAATCATAATAGTAGTAGTTATACATAAAAGTAGTCATACCAAGTAACGGCTTCATTTGTAAACTAATGGATGCTGGAACACAAATAGCAGAAGGGCCGGCGGGGTGGTGCTCCCCCAGAAAAATTTGAATAAAGCAGATGTGATTTCCTACATTTTGGTGTAGTTTAACAGGTTGTTAAATATCTACATGCTTGTAAAAAATTAAATAAATAAAAAAATGGACCCTCAAGCACTGGCTCGCGGACCCCTTGGTGTTCGGGGACCCCAGATTGAGAACCACTGCTTTAAAGTACTAATCAGCAGTAGTTTGAAAAATGCTTACTTCTGAACAGAGCAAATAATTAGAAGGTTCACACTCACCTACCTCAAAGGTGACATCAGCCTTTCTTAAAATATATAAACAGTGTTCTGCTGTTGTTTTTTGTCTTTAATTATAACCGTGTGACGTTCATTTCAAGGCGCCGAGGAGAATCTTGAGCTTTTTTTCCTTCCTGATTCTCTCGCAAATTTCTGCTAAATATGTCAAACGTAATTTTTTTTTAATGAAAACTATAGCTGATGTAAAGCAGCATAATGTATTTTTGACCATTGTTTGAATGAAGAGTAAATTTTAATTTCATTGTACTTTGTAGTAATTTTTCTTATTTGATGATGTTGGAGCGTTGTGTTTAAAATTTGACTGTACGTAAAGACTTTTAAGGGGCTTAAGAGGTTTAAGGGAGACAAAGGAGATTATCTGCATATTTTAGGAGAGGATGAAGAGAATCTGAAGGCGCCAGAGGTGACAGCCATGAGTGTGTACTAAGACTCTGGAAAAGAAAAAAGGAAAAGAGAAAGAAAAGCAGTAGGTCAAAGACCACCACTCTAATGTCCAGAGGGGGCTCTTCTTACATCACCAAGGACTGAGTAAAGAAGCTCATCATGCATGGCTACTTCAAGCAAACACAGCCCCCAAGGACTGCAGTCACACACACACATACCTCCACACACACGTAGAGTGAAGGAAGTGCAGTTCGTCTCTCGTGTCTCTTGTTTCAGGGAGGTCAACTGTGTGACAGTCGGAGGTGACACCTTTTCACCAGGAGATATCTCACTGGGTCATGACAAATTACACGGCTCCCATTTCACCTGTCTCTCAACACCTTCCCATCACACGGTAGTTGTTTATGCTTCGCACATAAATGTTCATGACCAGGTCTGAGTGGCAATATCTTTATTGTTACTGTATACTGATATTTCGTAACTGACTGTGTCATATTATAATCTGTATGTGCAATGTGGTTCTTTATCAACATGCGTTCCATGATGCATTTCCCAAAAGTTCTCATTTGCTGGTAGTGTTGACTTTTTATTGAAATTGATTTTCGTAACTGACTGTGTCATATTATAATCTGTATGTGCAATGTGGTTCTTTATCAACATGCGTTCCATGATGCATTTCCCAAAAGTTCTCATTTGCTGGTAGTGTTGACTTTTTATTGAAATTGATTACTCAGATTGCCTAAAAGTCAAACAAACTCGGGGTAGATGTTGCCAAAAGACCTTTTGGATCTGCTGCATCCATCACGCAGATGTAAGAGTCCAGTGGACAAGATGAATCACCGAATCCTACACTCTACTTTCTCTTGCACACAGCGAGCCTGCACATGTGCTGACTTGAGTGAGTGAGTGTGTGAGAATGGGTGTCTTTGAATATTTATGAGTGTGCGAGATATACAGAGTGCGAGCACGTGTGTGCACAGGCTGAGTAGCGACGTATCAAGGCCGCAAAACGAAAGTGCGTGTGTA